>CM076574.1:1329114181-1329348965 GCA_034641835.2 Pinus albicaulis | reverse complement strand
CGCTTTAGGCCTTATTAGCCTTCTGGATCATTTATAAGGTCTTCAATCTGTATATTTTTCCTGAGACACTGGATTATAGCATTTAATCTTCAATAATGGGCTTTTAATCCCTTTAATCTTTCACTGATACTCTTTTTCGCTTCTCTTCTGATCTGTCTGTGAATACACAGGTTTTAATGGCACCAGAAGGTTTGAAATAGAGTTAATAACTTAATCTTTATTGAAATTCATGTTTAAACCTTCTTAGGTGTCTTCCTTGCAATCTTTGGTTCTGTAAAAATGGCATTTTGCGCCCTGTATCACCATGACAGTGACTATGTAGAAAGAATGGTTTTCACCGTCTGTAACCCTGCAAAAACCCAATAAACATGTTAAGAAAATCAATGGGAGTGGAGGAGGATTTCTCTGGAGGGCCATGGAGGATGGAGGCGCAGTGACGGAAACGGTGGATGTAGCAGAAAAATGGCTGACAATCGCCGCAGAATGGTGAAAAACTGAGCTGATGAAGGTTTGGTGTGAGGAGGATTCTGGACTGTCCGATTAGACTGATAGATTGTGATCAACGGTAAAGATTCACTGGTGAAGTTGTTTATACTGAATTAGGCGGAAGAAATAACTTTTAGTGTTAAACATAAAAGTTTAATGTTTGGGCGAATACAAAGGAAGAAGGCTAAAATGAAGGAGATCGGGTGCATTTGGTGGTGGGACCGAGAGGGCAGAGGAAGATTGATCGTGGGCTGTCGGATCATGAAAGAGATCAACAGTGGAGATCTTCCGACGGAGCTCTTTTGGAAGGTCTGATGAAAGTAATATGGATGGGAACGCGATATAATATGAGCCATCCAATTAAAGCAATTGACGGTCATGATTAAATGAAGGACTATATCGGGGAGGAGTGGCTTTAGAGGGAAATTGCTGGTTTCACGCAGCTCCGAAGTGGTTTTGAAAATTATCCCAAAAAAACGTGATATACCTCGATGCCTGACATGTGTCCTCCCAAAACCACTTTTATCACGTAATTTTGAAACATTAAACCTAGGGCACAAACATTACGCGATATGCATTTTCAGCCGTTGGATGAAAGTCGGGGAGGTCTAATGGTGGGAATGAGAGCGCGATATGGAAAGATGCACGGGCGATAAGGTGGGAAGAGCCAACGGCAGATTAAATCTTGACCATTGGATCTGTAGAATGGACGGCCAAGATTTGATCGGGGATCGGCATAACAGTGGAACGGGGAAAGGGGAAGGTGGAGTGCGATGAAATCTGGACCGTTGGATCTGGCGGAATTAACGACTAGGATTTTATCGCATCAGAGAAAAGGTAGTGAGCCAAAAATACGAAGTTTTTGATTTTGTGATTTGCGATTTAGCGCGGACCGTCGGATTAGAGGGGAGATCAACGGTCGAGATTTGACCGGAGGGGGAATGACGTAGGGCACATGAGTAGAGTGTGATTGAATCTGGGCCGTTGGTTCTTGTGGATTCAACGGTCCAGATTAAATTGGCGAAGCGATGATGTGAGGCTAAGAAATGATGCGAGTCTTAGGAACAGAGTGCGATGTTGTCTCAGCCGTCGGATCTGTATGGATGGACGGTCAGGATTAGATCAGGGATCGCAAATCGGCGGAGACAAGGGATGGCACTTAAGACTTTTGCAATTGGCGATCATGCAAGGGCCATCGGATTAGCGGGGAGATCAACAGTCCATAGACAATCGGAGGGGTAATGAAAAGAGGTTATGGGCACGATGCGATATTAGCAATGACCGTTGGATCTTGAAAGATCGACGGTCAATATTGAAGCGGAGGTTTATGGAGCAAAGTTTCAACGCATCGGAAAAATAGAAGAAAAAAGGAAAATGTGATAAAGAAAGCTTCGATTGCGATTGCGCGATGGGGCTTAGCACCTGGTCTTGGGCGCAGGTCACATGCGGAAAAGGGGCTAAGGGCCAAGGCCGAAAGGGGCTTAACGCCTTAGTGAAAAAGGGTGTTTTTAGGCCAAAATCAGTGTTTTTTAAGGCCAAGAAAGGGGTTCCGGTAGGCAGAAAAGGGGATTTTTAAACAAAATAAAGGGAGCTATAAGGTTTAAAATGGAATTCTGATGATTTTGGAGGGCTAATGAAGGGATTTTGTGAGATTTTGAAAGGGAAAAAGGAGGTGAAAATGGGGGATTTGTGGGAATGAAATAGGGCAAATGGAGGCCTTTTTGAAGCATTCCTTTTCACAAAACAACAGGGTCTTTTCAATGTAAACAACAGTGAAGATCTCCCCAAAGGAAAAAGACACATAGAGGCTTCAAGAATGATAGTTTTTCAGAGAAAATGTCTCTCTTGAAGGCTCAAAAAAATATTTAGCCACCTGTTTGCTTGGCAAAAATTTATAGGTGGCTAACAATGGCTCCACATGGGGATGGCATCTTCTTGAAGGTGTCAAGAATCTCAGAAAATAATCTTTGGAAGTAGGCTAGGTGCCCGATACTTGAAATTTTTTCTCTTCCTTGATCAGCTGCTACAAATCATGAAAACATCATATCAGCAGTAATATTCTCCCAAACAATCTACCTACCCATCCTACAGTCCTAACATTTTTTCTTGAAGGTGCATTTAGACTTGCAGACCTTCTTCATCATTCATTTTTTATTGAAAGTAGAAAAACTAGTCTAATTCTACCCTTATTCCTCCATGAGACCAGATTAGACAGTTGGCCTCATAGCTTCTCTACCTACACTAATATCTGCTAGGATTAAATTGTCTAGCAGATTTCTTTCTCTACATTCTAAAACAAAAATTTAAAAACAGTCAAACCAGGATTAGACTGTCTGGTTTGCTGTGGATCCATGGCATAAAGACAGCTGCACATGAACTGAAATTTGTAGGAAATTGAAACCAAAATGTGAAGGCTTGAAATTGTGAAACTTAAGAGCATCCTTATTTTTCTTGTGACTCATATTTTGAGCTTGTTAGAGTCACTTTTCTTCTTCATTTCAGCTCTGGTTTTGAGCTTGTTAGAGATGATTCTTTTTTCTTTCTTTGCTGGTTCAGGTTTGGGCATATTAGAACCAGCCTTTCCCTTTCTTTGGCTAAGATTTTGAGCGTGTTTGAGCCATTCTTTTGGAACTTCAGAGGTTCAAGTTTTGAGCTTGTCTGAACCTTTTCTTTCTCTCTTTTTTATATTTTTCTTTTTTCTTTAAAACTAAACAAAGTAATGGTATTTACAATGGAAGTGAAAAATTTAAACTGGAACTCAACAGTAATAATGCTTGAGCATCCTGCCATTGACAGGACCCACAAATAGATCTGTACCATCTAATTCTTGCAGAAAAAAGGCATTGGCACCAATGGTGGATTGGATGATGTAAGGACCTTGCCACAAACTGTCAAATTTTCCATGCTTACCCTTTTCCTCTCTCCTAGAGTCCCACTTAAGTACCTTGTCTCCAATTTTGAAGTCACAAGCCTTTGCTCTCTTGTCAAACAACTTTTTGATGTTCTCTTGCACTTTTTGAGCTTTGTTGTAGAACTCTTCCCTTGTTTGCTGGAGATGGATAGTTTGATTGATCCTCCTTACCATGTTATCCTCTTCTGACTATATTTCTTGGACCAATTTTATCACTGGTACCCTTAAGCTAGTAGGGAACACTGCATCTGCCCCAAATACAAGCTGATATGGAGACATTCTGATGGACTTCTTTGCTGTCAATCTGTCAGCCCATAGAGCATGCACCAACTTATTATGCCATGATTTTTTATTCTCTTCAAGTAGCTTCTTGATGATGGTCACCAAACTCTTATTTGATGATTCTGCTAACCCATTACCTTGTGGGTAATAAGCAGTAGAATGACCAAGTACAATCTGATACTTGTGACAAAAACCAATCATCTTTTTGGAACCAAAAGCAGCAGCATTATCAGTGATAATCTTCCTAGGGCAGCCAAATCTAGATAGGATGTGGTCTTCAAGGAATTTTATGATGACAGAATCTATGGCATTCCTAGTAGGGATGGCCTCTATCCATTCTGTGAAATAGTCAATGGCTATAAGAATCCATTTGTGTTGGGCTGATGAAGTAGGACAGATTTCCCCTATGAAATCTAGGCCCCACTGTTGAAAAGGAGCTTAAAAAATGATGGGTTGTAATGGTAAAGGAAGGAGTTTTCTTTTGCCCTCAAAGATCTGGTACTTATGGCAGGCAACTATCATTTTATGTACATCTTGGAAAAGGGTGGTCTAGTATTAGCCAGCTCTAAAGATTTTGCTGGTAGTGGTTTTCCAGTATAGATGGCATCCACACTCTCCTTCATGGAACTCATGTTTGATTCTCTCTGCCTCCACTTCAGGAAAACATTTAAGCAACAAGCCATTTGCATTTTTCCAGTATAAACATTCATTTAAAATGTAATAGTTTATAGCTTTTAACTTTAAAAACCTTGCCTTTGTCTTCGATAAATTAAGAGGAGCATTGAGATTTTCAAGCACATACAAGATATCAGCATACCAAGGTGAGTTTTGGAATTGTTCTTCAACAGTAGGAGCAGGTAATCCTTCATGTTCATCCAAAGCATCTACCATGTTTATGTCAATGGCCTGTAGGTTAGATTCAACCATTAATTGTGCCAAGCCTTGACCTTTGATGAGTTTTGTGGGTTTGATCTCCAAATCATACTCTAGTATCACTACTATCCATTTACGTCTTTTTCCATCTGGGTCTTGTGACAAAATATCTTTCACTACTATGTTGGGCACGTAGGAAATGATGTGAGAATGCAAAATATACACCCTTAAATATTTTAAGGCCTTTACTAAAGCATAGGTCTGTTTTTCCATTATATTATATATCAAGGGAGCATCTTAGTGCCTTGCTAAAGAAAGCAATTGGCTTCTCCTATCCTTCTGGTTTTTTCTGCAACAAGACAGCAGCCACGGTATGCTCTGATGCAAAGGAGAATATAAAGAAATATTTTGTGAAATCTGGGCTAATTAGAACTGGTGCTCAGGTAAGGGCAAGTTTTATCAGTTCGAAGGATTTTTTGGCCTCTAGAGTCCATTTAACTCCCACTTATTTCTTGAGCATATTAGTCATATTTCTGAGGAGTTCTGCTAAGTTGGAAATAAACCTCCTCAAGAAGTTAATTTTCTCAATAAAGGATTGCAATTCCTTGATGTTCCTTGGGTGGCTAATCTGAAGTATTCCCTCAACTCTTTTTGGGTCTATTTTAATTCCCTTTTCTGATATAATATGGCCCAGAAGTTTACCTTCTTGAAGCCCGAATACTGTCTTTTTGGGATTTAAAGATAGCCCGAACATTCAACATTTCTCAAATATTTTTCTCAGATGTTTAAGGTGCTCTTCATTAGTTTTGGAATAAACTATTATGTCATCATGATAAGTTACGATGAAGTGCCCTATCTCCTCTGAAAATTCAATGTCCATAGCTCTTTGGAAGGTTGCACCAACGTTCATTAGTCCAAAAGGCATTTTCACATACATGAAAGTGCCCCATGGAGTGGTGAAAGCTGTTTTTAATTGATCTTTTGAGAGTACTAGGACCTAGTTATACCCTAAGAAACCATCTAACAGAGAAATCCTTTTTGAACCAACTACCCTTTGTAGGATGTGTTCCATTTTTGGTAAGGGGTAATTGTCCTTTAAGGAGGCTCTGTTAAGGTTTCTAAAATCAATGCACACTCTGATTTCTCTTGTATTTTTTCTTATAGCTACAAGGTTAGATATCCAATCAGAAAACCTCACAGGCACTATGATTCCTGCCTCATACATTTTCTTGATTTCCTTTTCCACCAGAGGCAGTTGTACTGGGTTAATTCTGTGCAGTTTTTTCCTAAAGGGTTTTTGGTTTTCTTTCAAAGGAATTTTATGCTGGATGATCTCTGTGTCATAGGCCTTTAAGTCCTCATAGCTCCAAGCAAACACATCAAAAAACCCTTTAAATAAATCGATGTATTTCTTCTTGATGTGTGCTGGCAAGGATTTAGATAATTTAATCATTTTAGGCTTGTCATGGTTGCCTACATTGCATTCTTAAACGTCTAATTCAGTGTGTTCTATAGTGGGCTTATTTTCCACATCATTAAAATCAAAGAGGTCCTATAAGGGTGCTAATCCTCTAGGTATGCTTTTTTCTTTGGACTGCAGCACCTCTATGTCTTCTTTTTCTGCATTTATGTATTCTTTTGTTTGATTTTCAAATTCTTTGGTTAACATGTTTATTTCTGCAGAACAGGATGGTTTTTCTTCATCAGGGGGCTCTTTATCCAAACAGTTTTTAATGGACTTGGAGTATGAATCGGGTAATTCAAACTCATTCCTGCAAAGCAATAAATCCTCTATTTGTTTGTCACCCTCAAAGAACTGCCAATATTTCTAATTGTTTGGCACTGCTGGTCTATATTTTGTTTGAATAATGATTTTTTTATCACTAGGTAGTCTCTGATATGAACTAGCGGTGCAAGCCAATCCATTTACAATAATGTTCTGGTCCCTAGGGATAAACACAAGCTCATATTCTACAAATGTTTTCAACAGATCCATGGCATCATTTTTGTATGCCCTTAATCTAGGATTCTTCACAGTGTACTCTCCATTTACTTGTTTGATGACTAACTCAGAGTCTCCATGTACAACTATCCTTTGGGCTCCTATTTTTTTCAATAGATTCAATCCTAGGATGAGAACCTCATACTCTGTAATGTTGTTTGTACATTTAAAATCTAGCTTGAAGGCATGACTCTCAGCATAATTGCTTTCTGTGTTGTGCAACCATACTCCAGCTCCTGCATTCTTTCTAGTGCAAGACCCATCAAAGTCCATTCTCCATAAGGGATTGTTTGCAGACTTATTATCATTTTCATCCCTAATGCTATGTTCACCCTTACGTAATATTTTGAAGCCTGCACCAGGCTGTGTAATGTTTTGTTCTTTAGGGTTTGCATGGAGTTCATAGTGATGAGTAATCTGTAGTTTGCAGTCTTGGTTGTGTTCACTCTAGTCCTTTGATTCAGTGCACTATTCTAAAGTTTCTCTCTCATTTTCCTCTATATCTAGAGCTGCCATTGTGTTAAGATCTGTGGGCTCTACTCTATTGTTTAAATTTCTGTCTTCTAGCTCTGGCTCATCTATAAATTCATCATTGTAAAGGATAAAAGAGTCTGGATCTGAATGGACAAAGTACATAGGTGAATTTTCAGGTTTCTCAGGGCTGCTAACCATAAACTTCATGTGTGCCTCTCTATATAGTCTTCTAAGTTGGCTGAAGACAGGGATTGTGGCATATGTCATGTCCGTCTGCATTGTACCTTGAAGCTTGGCACCCCATGACCTTGAAGACAACATGCCATACTTAGGAGGTACATCTTCCACTACAACATCCATTACCATGCACTTGGTTGGGATTTGGGTCAAATTCACACAAAGGCCTTTGATTAGGCCAAGACACTTCACTCTGCTAGAGTCAAATGAATATAAATCATTATATGGTTTGGTTATCTCTAGGCCTAGCTTTTCCATAATCACCTTTGGCATAAGGTTGTGTGAGGCCCCAGAATCATGCATGGCATTATGCAGGATTTTGTCATGGACATTGAGGCTGACATAAAAAGGAGGTACTACCCCTTCCTGGAATTTCCCTTCAATTTTTGGGTCAAACAAAAGCGTTGGTTGATCATCATTTAAATTGAAAGTATCACTTTTTCCTCCTAAGTTTAAAGCTTTCAGAATATGACCTTTATATACATCTTGGGTAGCCAAATCAGTGACAGGAACTGAAATTTTGATTTTGGTTATCTCACTTTCCAAATTGAAAGGAGACTGACTCTTTGAAAGGCTCAATTCTATTTTATTGGCAGAATCAACTTGCTGATTCTCACTATGTACAATGTTTGAAGTTGTTTTATCAGGAGCGTTAGCTACAATGCTAGTGCTGCTAGTTTCTTGACTTGGTTTATCAGTAGTTTGGATGTCTTTTTCTTTGTTTTTGCCAGAACTCTCATTTGCTGATTTGTTGCTTTTAACAGTCACTTTAGGAGTCTTTTCGGGTCTTTTATTAATGGTGATTTTAGAAGCCTTTTCTTTGGGAGTATCTAGGTTCTTTTTGCTTCTGATATCATATTTTTCTCGGACTTGCATGATGGAATTTTCAAATCCTAACCTATAGTCTTCAGATTCTAACCCTTCCTCATCCCAATGTGCGTATGAGGTCTGATTATCCTCTGTAGGAAAGGTGTGATCTTGGTTATCTACTTCTACCATGTTTATGATGGTTCCATCTAATTCTTATATTATTCCTTCATCTTCATCAAGGAAATTCTATTGGAATGGAGGTATGACTTGTTGATGAGAGTCTCTTTGTCTATTTTGGGGATTGTTTCTCCTAAAATTTTGGTTCTAGTTTTGATTTTTGTTTCTACTCTGATTATTGACTTGGACAACCATTTTCTCCATCATTCTTTCTATCCTCTCCATGTTTTTGGCTAGGCTATCATATTTGGAATCAAATGAAGAAACTATAGTGTCATCCCTATAGGTTACCTTCTTTTCAGCCCTCATTCTAGCTCTTTTTTCAATCAGGTTTTCTTCTACACTCACTGCTCCTTTCTGCATGTCTTCTAATGTGTTATAATCTCTCTCCCTTAACTGATAGGCCATGTCAACATAAAATCCTTAAGGGTATTTCACTAAGGCCATTCCTTGGGGAGGTTTCATGTGAGGTGGAAGAGCATTGTAGACGCTATTAAATCTAGTAGAATAGTCATGGACACTCTCTCCCTGATTTCTTTTAAGGTTCTTATAATTTGCTAATATTTGGAGAGGGTTGATTTTGACTTCCCATTTGTTTATGAAGGTTTGATGTAAAGAGGGAAAATCATGGATACTATTAGGAGGTAGGCCTTTAAACCACTTCTTCACTTCTCCTCCTAAAATCTGAGCAAAGATTCTCATTTTGATTGTCTCATCTTCTATCTCCATATAGTCAAAGGCATCCTCCATCCTATCTACATGGTTTTGAGCTGTGGTAGACTCTTTTCCAGTGAAATGTGGGATTTTAGACTGATAATCATTGCGTAGAGGAGCCAAAGGCTGTGGTAACACTAGAGGGGCATACCATGCGGCTATGGTAGTGTTTTGTGGAGGTAAAGTTTGGGCTTGAGCAACAGGTATATGAATGACAAAAATTCTAGGAACAACAACAAACTGTTGAGAAGATCTAGGGTGAGAGAGGCCCAAGTTATGGACGAAATGAATATCAGGAGGTGTTGATGGAGGGGTTTATCTGTCCCTAATGTTTTGACCACTATGTGGTGGTGATATTGGAGGCTCAAAGTCTGTATGTTCTATAGCACTGAGTGACTGAGTTTTTGGTAAATTACTTGGTAAGTCTAAGTCAATTTGAGTGTTTGATAGAGCTGCAAATTTTTTAGGTGCTGAATTAGCTCTATTAATGTGTCTGACAATAGTTGGATCCCTATATGTATAAGGCTTCCTAAGAATACTCTCAGGGTTGTCTACTATCTCAGGTGGGTTTGGATTAGGATAAGATCTAGTATCGATTTTTCTTGAAGCCAGTATGTTAAGTCTCAACGAAGAAAGTTAGCCAGGTATGACAGTATTTAAGAGGCAAACTATCTGCAAAGAAAGAAGCTAATCCTATTTGTTTCTTTTAATATGTATGATGTTGTAATGCAACTCATCTACCAGTGGGTTTTTATGAAAACAAAGATAATCATCAGGGCTACTGATCATCAGTGAATTCTTATGGCCATTTAGGAACTATCAAGTCTCCAGGTGGAGGGTTTAAAATGTTTTAAGGAGATTTACCGTCCACCACAGTGATTTACTACCAAACCTAGGCTAATATGGTCTTAGTCCCCAGTGGAGTCGCCATTATGTTGTGGTTCCTGTGTTTTGGCAGGTTTGGCAATACCAAAAGACAAGACAACATAAAACCACTTTGGTATCTCAGGATATAGCCCTCCTGGATCCAGAGAGGGATCTCTCTATAAAGGTAAAGAAATATATATCTTTGAAGTTCAATTTTAAGGTATTAGGCTAGTTATAGGGCACAAGGGTTGTTGTTTTTGTTTTTGTTTGTTTGGTTGGGAAACATGAAAGAAGGGTTCAATATAAGGTAAAGAAGTGAGTAAAGAAGGGTATTTCGACAATGGGGAGATAATTCAAAGAAAACACAAGTCCATTGGGCAATGGGGTCATAAAAGAGTTTACTTGCAATTCAATATCCAAGGCTTTCAAATGGGCTAGTCATCTAAAACAGAGGATCTCTTAAGATGATAGTAATGGGATGAAATGATAAGGAAATGAAGGTGAATGACAAGGAAACCTTCCAAGATGACCACTTAGGAGAAAATCTAGGGATAGGGCTTGCCTTAACCGTCTATGATCAAAATCATATGAGGCTAACTCTTCAGACAATAGAAAACATTTAAGATTTGACTCAAAGTGAAGCCTAAGATCAGAGAAAGACTTTCAACATTAAATGCTTTTGACATTCAACTGAAGGGATCTTAGAAAGGCTAACTGTTGGAAAAAAGACCCTAGTGAGATAGAACTAACTCTAAACCTCCCAGTATCCCAATTGTTTCAGCTAAAACCAGACAAGAACATCTGAAAACAAACTCTAAATTAATACATCAGCAAGCAGGGAGAGCCAACTACTATATTGGTTAAATTATATGAATTTGTTCTTAGATCACACAATTAGTAGAAAACATCAAATATAAGAAGAGCAGGAAGCATTATGGTACTTTACAACAATATATCCTAAGCTAGATTACTGATTCTTATGAGAGAAACGAAATATGATGAACAACAGAGGGAAAAAATTTACAAAGATAGAACACATCACCACTGATTTAGATCAGGATCCAATGAACATGCTTGTCATATTAGAAGAGAAACACTAGTCACATACATCATTTTCCAACAACTTGATATCAGTCTGAAATCATCTCCCAGCCTATTTTACAACTAATACACACATAACTCTATCTCAAAGAAATAGCTTACAATTCATAGATAACCAACCAACAACATGTATTTCTCATGAGTTCTTATAGCTGAAAGTGTGGCAGTATAGGTATATAGAACTTTAAATGAATCATTAAAACAGAGGAAGAAGAGTGTTTTAGGCCCATTCTGTTTTAATATCCCGTATTGACTCTCAATACCCTTTGGGTGAATTAGTGGCCTTCGACGGGCTGATAATAACTCCAAAGGTATGTTCTTGAAGTACTATCTGGCAGTTGGTACTCTGTTTGTACACTAGGACAAGTAAGTCAGATAAATGACTTTCAGGCCTTCCATATTTTGTAACTAATGCTCTGGAAATCTTAGGACTTTCGTTTGGGTGGTTATCTTCTCATGAACTTGTCCTTTCTTGGGAAAGAACATTCCGCTGATGTGAAACACTGATATGGCTTGTTTCATGCGCTTTAGGCCTTATTAGCCTTATGGATCATTTATAAGGTCTTCAATCTGTATCTTTGTCCTTTAGACACTGGATTATAGTATTTAATCTTCAATAATGGGCTTTTAATCCCTTTAATCTTTCACTAAGACTCTTTGCTGCTTATCTTCTGATCTGTCTGTGAATACACAAGCTTTAATGGCGCCAAAGGTTTGAAAAAGAGTTAATGACTTGATCTTTACTGAAAATCACGTTTAAACCTTCTTAGGTTTCTTCCCTGCAATATTTGGTTCTGGAAAAATGGCATTTTGCACCCTGTATCACCATGACATTGACTGTGTAGAAAGAATGGTTTTCACCATCTATAACCCTGCAAAAACCCAATAAAAATGTTAATAAAATCAATGGGAGTGGAGGAGGATTGCTCTAGAGGGCCGTGGAGGATGGAGGTGTAGTTATGGAAATGGTGGATGTAGTGGAAAAATGGCTGAAAATCACTGCGGAATGGTGAAAAACTGAGCTGATGAAGGTTTGGTTTGAGGAGGATTCTGAACCGTCTGATTAGACTGATAGATGGTGATCAATGGTCGAGATTCACCAGTGAAGTTGTTTAGACTGAATTAGGTGGAAGAAATAACTTTTAGTGTTAAACATAAAAGTTTGATGTTTGGGCGAATACAAAGGAAGAAGGCTAAAATGAAGGAGGTCGGGCACATGTGGTGGTGGGACCGAGAGGGTGGAGGAAGATTGATCATGGGCCGTTGGATCATGAAAGAGATCAACAGTGGAGATCTTCCAACGGAGCTCTTTTGGAAGGTCTGATGAAAGTAATATGGATGGGAATGCAATATAATATGAGCCGTCTGATTAAAGCAATCGACAGTCAGGATTAAATGAAGGACTATATCGGGGAGGAGTGGCTTTAGAGGGAAACTTCTGGTTTTGCGCAGCTCCGAAGTGGTTTTGAAAATACTCCAAAAAAAACGTGATATATCTCGCTTCCTAACACGTGTCCTCCCAAAACTGCTTTTATCGCGTAATTTTGAAACATTAAACCTCGGGCACAAAAATTACGCGATATGTATTTTCAGCCGTTGGATGAAAGGCTGGGAGATCTGACGGTGGGAATGAGAGCGCGATATGGAAAGATGCACGGGCGATAAGGTGGGAAGAGCCAACGAAAGATTAAATCATGACCGTTGGATCTGTAGAATGGACGGCCAAGATTTGATTAGGGATTGGCGGAACAGTGGAATGGGGAAAGGGGAAGGCAGAGTGTGATGAAATATGGATCGTCAGATTTGGCGGAATTAACGGCTAGGATTTAATCGCATCGGAGAAAAGGTAGTGGGCCAAAAATCCGAAGTTTTTGATTTTGTAATTTTCAATTTAGTGCGGACAGTCTGATCATAGGGGAGATCAACAGTCGAGATTTGACCAGAGGGGGAATCACGGAGGGCACATGAGTGGAGCGCGATTGAATTTGGGCCGTTGGTTCTTGCGAAGTCAAGGGTCCAGATTAAATCGGTGGAGTGATGATGTTAGGCTTAGGAGCAGAGTGCAATGGTGTCTCAGCCGTCGGATCTGTATGGATGGACGATCAGGATTAGAACGGGGATTTAAAATCAACGGAGACAAGGGATGGCACTTAAGACTTTTGCGATTGGCGATCATGCGAGGGTCGTCGGATTAGTGGGAAGATCAACGGTCCATAGATAATCGGAGGGGTAATGAAAATAGGTTATGGGCGCGATGCGATATTAGCACTGACCGTTGGATCTCGAAAGATCGACGGTCAATATTGAAGCAGAGGTCTATGGAGTAAAGTTTCATCGCATCGGAAAAATAGAAGAAACAAAGGAAAAGGTGATAAAGAAAGCCATGATTGTGATTGCACGACGGGGCTTAGCGCCTGGTCCTGGGCGCGGGGCACATGCTAAAAAGGGGCTAAGGGCCAAGGCCGAAAGGGGCTTAACGCCTTAGTGAAAAAGGGTGTTTTTAGGCCAAAATCAGTGTCTTTTAAGGCCAAGAAAGGGGTTCCGGTAGGCAGAAAAGGGGATTTTTAAACCAAATAAAGGGAGCTATAAGGTTTAAAAGGGAATTTTGATGATTTTGGAGGGCTAATGAAGGGGTTTTTTGAGAGTTTGAAAAGGAAAAAGGAGGTGAAAATGGGGGATTTGTGGGAATGAAATAGGGCAAATGGAGGCCTTTTTGAAGCATTCTTTTTCACAAAATAGCAAGGTATTTTCAATGTAAACAAAAGTGAAGATCTCTCCAAAGGAAAAAGACACATAGAGGCTTCAAGAATGATAGATTTTCAGAGAAAATGTCTCTCTTGAAGGCTCAGAAAAATATTTATCCACCTGTTTGCTTGGCAAAAATTTATAGGTGGCTAACAGTGGCTCCACATGGGGATGGCATCTTCTTGAAGGTGTCAAGAATCTCAGAAAATAATATTTGGAAGTAGGCCAGGTGCCTGATCCTTGAAAATTTTTATCTTCCTTGATCAGCTGCTACAAATTATGAAAACATCATATCAGTAGTAATATTCTCCCAAACAATCTACCTACCCATCCTATAGTCCTAACATTTTTTCCTCAAGGTGCATTTAGATTTGC
Organism: Pinus albicaulis; assembly: GCA_034641835.2. Lineage (NCBI taxonomy): Eukaryota > Viridiplantae > Streptophyta > Pinopsida > Pinales > Pinaceae > Pinus > Pinus albicaulis. Next base: position 1,329,334,911 of record CM076574.1, on the reverse strand, counting down.
AGACCTTCTTCATCATTCATTTTTTATTGAAAGCAGAAAAAATAGTCTAATTCTACCCTTATTCCTCCATGAGACTAGATTAGACAGTTGGCCTCATAGCTTCTCTACCTACACTAATATCTGCTAGAATTAAATTGTCTAGCAGATTTCTTTCTCTACATTCTAAAACAGAAATTTAAAAACAGTCAAACCAGGATTAGAATATCTAGTTTGTTGTGGGTCCATGGCATAAAGATAGCCGCACATGAAATGAACTTTGCAGGAAATTGAAACCAAAATGTGAAGGCTTGAAATTGTGAAACTTTAGAGCATCCTTCTTTTTCTTGTGACTCAGATATTGAGCTTGTTAGAGTCACTTTTCTTCTTCATTTCAGCTATAGTTTTGAGCTTGTTAGAGCTGATTCTTTTTTCTTTCTTTGCTGGTTCAGGTTTTGGGCATATTAGAACCAGCCTTTCCCTTTCTTTGGCTCAGATTTTGAGCATGTTTGAGCCATTCTTTTGGAACTTCAGAGGTTCAAGTTTTGAGCTTGTCTGAACCTTTTCTTTCTCTCTTTTTTATATTTTTCCTTTTTCTTTAAAACTGAACAAAGCAATGGTATTTATAATGGAAGTGCACACTTTAAACTAGAACTCAGCAGTAATAATGCTTGAGCATCCTACCATTGACAGGACCCCCAAATAGATCTGTACCATCTAATTCTTGCAGAAAAAAGGCATTGGGACCAATGGTGGATTGGATGATGTAAGGACCTTGCCACAAACTGTCAAATTTTCCATGCTTACCCTTGTCCTCTCTCCTAGAGTCCCACTTAAGTACCTTGTCTCCAATTTTGAAGTCACGAGCCTTTGCTCTCTTGTCAAACAACTTTTTGATGTTCTCTTGCACTTTTTGAGCTCTGTTGTAGACCTCTTCCCTTGTTTGATGGAGATGGATAGTTTGATTGATCCTCCTTACCATGTTGTCCTCTTATGACTGTATTTCTTGGACCAATTTTATCACTGGTACCCCTAAGTTGGTAGGGAACACTGCATATACCCCATATACAAGCTGATATGGAGACATTTCGATGGACTTCTTTGTTGTCAATCTTTCAGCCCATAAATCTTGCACCAACTTATTATGCCATGATTTTTTATTCTCTTAAAGTGGCTTCTTGATGATGATCACCAAACTCTTATTTAATGATTCTGCTAACCCATTACCTTGTGGGTAATAAGCAGTAGAATGAACAAGTGCAATATTATACCTGTGACAAAAATCAATCATCTTTTTGGAACCAAAAGCAGCAGCATTATGAGTGATAATCTTCCTAGGGCAACCAAATCTAGATAGGATGTGGTCTTCAAGGAATTTATGATGACAGAATCTGTGGCATTCCTAGTAGGGATGGTCTCTATCCATTTTGTGAAATAGTCAGTGGCTGTAAGAATCCATTTGTGTTGGGCTGATGAAGTACGACAGATTTCCCCTATGAAATCTAGGCCCCACTATTGAAAAGGAGCTTCAATAGTGATGGGTTGTAATGGTCAAGGAAGGAGTTTTCTTTTGCCCTCAAATATTTGGCACTTATGGAAGGAAAATATCATTTTATGTACATCTTGGAAAAGGGTGGGCCAATAATAGCTAGCTCTAAGGATTTTGTTGGGAGTGGTTTTCCAGTATAGATGGCCTCCACACTCTCCTTCATGAAACTCATGTTTGATTCTCTCTGCCTCCATTTCAGGCAAACATTTAAGCAACAAGCCATTTTCATTTTTCCAGTATAAAAATTCATTTAAAATGAAATAGTTTCTAGGTTTTAACTTTAAAAACCTTGCCTTTGTCTTTGATAAATTAGGAGCATTGAGATTTTCAAGCACATACAAGATATCAGCATACCAAGGTGAGTTTTGGAATTGTTCTTCAACAGTAGGAGCAGGTAATCCTTCATGTTCATCCAAAGCATCTACCATGTTTATGTCAAGGGCTTTTAGGTTAGATTCAACCATTAATTGTGCCAAGCCTTGAACTTTGATGAGTTTTGTGGGTTTGATTTCCAAATTATACTCTAGTATCACTGCTATCCATTTACCTCTTTTTCCATCTGGGTCTTGTGACAAAATATCTTTCACCACTATGTTGGGCATGTAGGCAATGATGTGAGAATCCAGAATATACACCCTGAAATATTTTAAGGCCTTTACCAAAGCATAGGCCTGTTTTTCCATTGTATTATATTTCAAGGGAGCATCTCTTAGTGCCTTGCTAAAGAAAACAATTGGCTGCTCCTGTCCTTCTGGGTTTTTCTGCAACAAGACAATAGACACGGTATACTCTGATGCAAAGGAAAATATAAGGAAATCTTTTGTGAAATATGGGCTAATTAGAACTGGTGCTTGGGTAAGGGCAAGTTTTACCAGTTCAAAGGATTTTCTGGCCTCTAGAGTCCATTTAACTCCCACTTCTTTCTTGAGCATATTAGTCATATTTCTGAGGAGTTCTGCTATGTTGGGAATAAACCTCCTCAAGAAGTTAATTTTCCCAATAAAGGACTGCAATTCTTTGATGTTCCTTGGGTGGCTAATCTGCAGTATTCCCTCAACTCTTTTTGGGTCTATTTTAATTCCCTTTTCTGATATAATATGGCCCAGAATTTTACCTTCTTGAAGCCCGAATACTGTCATTTTGGGATTTAAAGATAGCCCAAACCTTCTACATTTCTCAAATACTTTTCTCAGATGTTTAAGATGCTCGTCATCAGTTTTGGAATAAACTGTTATGTCATCAAGATAAATTACGATGAAGTGCCCTATTTCCTCTGAAAATGCAATGTCCATAGCTCTTTGGAAGGTTGCACCAGCGTTCAATAGTCCAAAAGGCATTTTCACATACATGAAAGTGCTCCATGGAGTGGTGAAAGCTGTTTTTAGTTGATCTTTCGGGAGTACTAGGACCTGGTTATACCCTGAGAAACCATATAACAGATAAATCCTTTTTGAACCAACTACCCTTTGCAGGATGTGTTCCATTTTGGGTATGGGGTAATTGTCCTTTAAGGAGGCTCTGTTAAGGTTTCTAAAATCAATGCACAATCTGATTTCTCCTGTCTTTTTTCTTATAGCTACAAGGTTAGATACCCAATCAAAAAACCTCATAGGCACTATGATTCCTGCCTCATACATTTTCTTTATTTCCTTTTCCACGAGAGGCAGTTGTACTGGGTTAATTCTGTGCAGTTTTTGCCTAAAGGGTTTTTGATTTTCTTTCAAAGGAATTTTATGCTGGATGATCTGTGTGTCATAGGCCTTTAAGTCCTCATAGCTCCAAGCAAACACATCAAAAAACCCTTTAAATAAATCGATGTATTTCTTCTTGATGTGTGCTAGCAAGGATTTAGATAATTTAATCATTTTAGGCTTGTCATGGCTGCCTATATTGCATTCTTCAACGTCTGATTCAGTGTGTTCTATAGTGGGCTTCTTTTCCACATCGTTAAAATCAAAGAGGTCCTCTAAGGGTGCTAATCCTCTAGGTATGATTTTTGTCTTTGGACTGCAGCACCTCTATGTCTTCTTTTTCTGCGTTTATGTATTCTTTTGTTTGATTTTTGAATTCTTTGGTTAACATGTTTATTTCTGCAGAACAGGATGGTTTTTCTTCATCAGGGGGCTCTTTATCCAAACATTTTTTAATGGAATCGGAGTCTGAATTGGGTAATTCAAACTCATTCCTGCAAAGCAAGAAATCATCTATCTGTTTGTCACCCTCAAAGGCCTGCCAATATTTCTCATTGTCTGGCATTGCTGGTCTATATTTTGTTTGAATAATGATTTGTTTATCACTAGGTAGTCTCTGATATGAACTAGTGGTGCAGGCCAATCCATTTGCAATAATGTTCTGGTCCCTAGGGATAAATACAAGCTCATATTCTATAAATGTTTTCAACAGATCCATGGCATCATTTCTGTATGCCCTTAATCTAGGATTCTTCGCAGTGTACTCTCCATTTACTTGTTTTATGACTAACTCAGAGTCTCCATGTACAACTATCCTTTGGGCTCCTAGTTTTTTCAATAGATTCAATCCTAGGATGAGAGCCTCATACTCTGCAATGTTGTTTGTACATTTAAAATATAGCTTGAAGGCATGACTCTCAACATAATTGCTTTTAGTGTTGTGCAACCATATTCTAGCTCTTGCATTCTTTCTAGTGCAAGACCCATCAAATTCCATTCTCCATAAGGGATTTTTTGCAGACTTATTATCATTTTCATCCCTAATGCTATGTTCACCCTTACATAATATTTTGAAGTCTGCACCAGGCTGTGTAATGTTTTGTTCTTTAGGTTTTGCATGGAGTTCAGAGTGATGAGTAATCTGCAGTTTGCAGTTTTGGTTTTTTTCACTCTGGTCCTTTGATTCAGTACACTATTCTAAAGTTTCTCTCTCGTTTTCCTCTCTATCTAGAGCTGCCATTGTGTTAAGATCTATGGGCTCTACTCTGTTGTTTAAATTTCTGTCTTCTAGCTCTGGCTCATCTATAAATTCATCATTGTAAAGGATAAAAGAGTCCAGATCTGTATGGACAGAGTACAGAGGTGAATTTTCAGGTTTCTCAGGGCTGCTAACAATAAAATTCATGTGTGCCTCTCTATATAGTCTTCTAAGCTGGCTGAAGACAGGGATTGTGGCATATGTCATGTCCATCTGCATTGTACCTTGAAGCTTGGCACCCCATGACCTTGAAAACAACATGCCATAATTAGGAGGTACATCTTCCACTACAACATCCATTACCATGCATGCACTTGGCTGGGATTTGGGTCAAATTCATACAAATATCTTTGATTAGGACAAGGCACTTCACTCTGCTAGAGTCAAATGAATATAAATCCTTATAAGGTCTGGTTATCTCTAGGCATAACTTTTCCATAATCACCTTTGGCATAAGGTTGTGTGAGGCCCCAAAATCATGCATGGCATTATGCAGGATTTTGTCATGGATATTGAGGTTGACATAAAAAAGGAGGTACTACCCCTTCCTGGAATTTCCCTTCAATTTTTGGGCCAAACAAAAGAGCTAGTTGATCATCATTTAAATTGACAGTATCATTGTTTTCTCCTAAGTTTAAAGCTTTCAGAATATGACCTTTATATACATCTTGGGTATCCAACTTAGTGAGAGGAACTGGAATTTTGATTTTGGCTATCTCACTTTCCAAATTGAAAGGAGACTGACTCTTTGAAAGGCTCAGTTCTGTTTTATTGGCCACTATTTTATTGGCAGAATCAACTTGTTGGTTCTCACTATGTACAATTTTTGAAGTTGTTTTTTCAGGAGCATTAGCTGCAATGCTAGTGCTGCTAGTTTCTTGACTTGGTTTATCAGTAGTTTGGATGTATTTTTCTTTATTTTTTCCAGAAATCTCAGCTACTGATTTGTTGCTTTCAACAGTCACTTTAGGAGTATTTTAAGGTACTTTCTTCATGGTGATTTCAAAAGCCTTTGCTTTGGGAGTATCTAGGTTCTTTTTTCTTCTGAGATCATATTGTTCTTGGACTTGCATGATGGCATTTTCAAATCCTAACCTATAGTCTTCAGATTCTAACCCTTCCTCATCCCAATGTGCGTATGAGGTCTGATTATCCTCTGTAGGAAAGGTGTGATCTTGGTTATCTACTTCCACCATGTTTATGATGGTTCCATATAATTCTTATATTATTCCTTCATCTTCATCAAGGAAATTCTCTTGGAATGGAGGTATGACTTGTTGATCAAAGTCTCTTTGTCTATTTGGGGTATTGTTTCTCCTAAAATTTTGGTTCTGGTTTTGATTTTGGCTTCTGCTCTGATTATTGACTTGGACAACCATTTTCTCCATCATTCTTTCTATCCTCTCCATTTTTTTGGCTAGGCTATCATATTTGGAATCAGATGAAGAAACTGCAGTGTCATCCCTATAGGTTACCTTCTTTTCAGCCCTCATTCTAGCTCTTTTTTCAATCAGGTTTTCTTCTACACTCACTGCTCCTTTCTGCATGTCTTCTAATGTGTTATAATCTCTCTCCCTTAACCGATAGGCCATGTCAGCATTAAATCCTTAAGGGTATTTCACTAAGGCCATTCCTTGGGGAGGTTTCATGTGAGGTGGAAGAGCATTGTAGACGCTGTTAAATCTAGTAGAATAGTCATGGACACTATCTCCCTGATTTATTTTAAGGTTCTTATATTCTGCTAATATTTGGAGAGGGTTGCTTTTGACTTCCCATTTTTTTATGAAGGTTTGATGTAAAGAGGGAAGATCATGGATACTATTAGGAGGTAGGCCTTTAAACCACTTCTTCACTTATCCTCCTAAAATCTGAGCAAAGATTCTCATTTTGATTGTCTCATCTTCTATCTCCATATAGTCAAAGGCATCTTCCATCCCATCTACATGGTGTTGAGCTGTGGTAGACTCTTTTCCAGTGAAATGTGGTATTTTAGACTGATAATAATTGGGTAGAGGAGCCAAAGGCTGTGGTAACACTAGAGGGGCATACCATGCTTCCATGGTAGTGTTTTGTGGAGGTAAAGTTTGGGCTTGAGCAGCAGGTATATGAATGACAGAAATGCTAGGACCAGCATCAAACTGTTGAGCAGATCTAGGGTGAGAGAGGCCCAAGTTATGGACGAAATGAATATCAGGAGGTTTTGATGGAGGGGTTTCTCTATCCCTAATGTTTTGACCACTATGTGGTGGTGATATTGGAGGCTCAAAGCCTGTCTATTCTATAGCATTGAGTGACTGAGTTCTTGGTAAATTACTTGGTAAGTCTAAGTCAATTTGAGTGTTTGATAGATCTGCAAATTTTTTAGGTGTTGAATTAGCTCTATTAATGTGTCTGAAAATAGTTGGATCCCTATATGTATAAGGCTTCCTAAGAATACTCTCAGGGTTGTCAACTATCTCAGGTGGGTTTGTATTAGGATAAGCTTTAGTATGGATTTTTGTTGAAGCCACTATGTTAAGTCTCAATGAAGAAAGTTAGCCAGGTATGACAGTCTTTAAGAGGTAAACTATCTTCAAACCAATAAGCTTAATCCTATGTGTTTCTTTTAATATAGATGATGTTGTAATGCAATTGGTCTCCTAGTGGAGTCTTGTGAAAACAAAGATAATCAGCAGGCCTACTGATCATCAATGAAGTCTTATGGCCATTTAGGAACTGTGGAGTCGCCAGGTGGAGGGTTTAAAATGTTTTAAGGAGATTTACTGTCCACCACAGTGATTTACTACCAAACCTAGGCTAATATGGTCTTAGTCCCTAGTGGAGTCGCCATTATGTTGTGGTTCTTGTGTTTTGGCAGGTTTGGCAATACCAAAAGACAAGACAACATCAAACCACTTTGGGATCTCAGGATCTAGCCCTTCTGGATCCAAAGAGGGATCTCTCTATAAAGGTAAGGAAATATATATCTTTGAAGTTCAATTTTAAGGTATTAGGCTAGTTATAGGGCAGAAGGGTTGTTGTTTTTGTTTTTGTTTGTTTGGTTGGGAAACATGAAAGAAGGGTTCAATATATGGTAAAGGAGTGAGTAAAGAAGGGTATTTCAGAAATGGGGAGATAACTCAAAGAAAACACAAGTCCATTGGGCAATGGGGTCATAAAAGGGTTTACTTTCAATTCAATATCCAAGGCTTTCAAATGGGCTAGTCATCTAAAACAGAGGATCTTTTAAGATGATAGTAATGGGATGAAATGATAAGGAAATGAAGGTGAATGACAAGGAAGTCTTCCAAGATGACCACTTAGGAGAAAATATAGGGACAGGGCCTGCCTTAACCGTCTATGATCAAAATCCTATGAGGCTAACTCTTTAGACAATAGAAAACATTTAAGATTTGACTCAAAGTGAAGCCTAAGATCAGAGAAAGACTTTCAACTTTCAATGCTTTTGACATTCAACTGAAGGGATCTTAGAAAGGATAACTATTGGAAAAATAACCTAGTGAGACAAAACTAACTCTAAACCTCCCAGTATCCCAATTCTTTCAGCTAAAACTAGACAAGAAAATCTAAAAACAAACTCTAAATTCATACATCAGCAAGCAGGGAGAACCAACTACTATACTGGTTAAATTATATGAATTTGTTCTTAAATCACACAACTAGTAGAAAACATCAAGGATAAGAAGAGCAAGAAGCATTAGGGTACTTTACAACAATATATCCTAAGCTATATTACTGATTCTTATCAGAGAAACTAAATATGATGAATAACAGAGGGAAAACATTTACAAATATAGAACACATCACCACTGATTTAGATCAGGATCCAATGAACATGCTTGTCATATTATAAGAACAACACCAGTCACATACATCATTTTCCAATAGCTTGATATCAGTCTGAAATCATCTCCCAGCGTATTTTACAACTAATACGCATGGAACTCTATCTCAAATAAACAGCTTACAATTCACGGATAACCAACCAACAACATGTATTTCTCATGAGTTCTTATAGCTGAAAGTGTGGTAGTAGAGGTAGATAGAACTTTAAATGAATCATTAAAACATAGGAAGAAGAGTTTTTGAGGCCCATTTTGTTTTAATATCTCGTTTTGACTTTCAGTAATCTTTGGGTGAATTAGTGGTCTTCGACAGGCTAATAATAACCATAAAGGTATGTTCTTGAAGTGCTCTCTGGCAGTTGGTACTCTGTTTGTACACTAGGACAAGTAAGGCAGATAAATGACTTTCAGGACTTCCATATTTTGTAACTAATGCTCTGGAAATCTTAGTACTTTCGTTAGGGTGGTGATCTTCTCAGGAAATCGATGGAGAATAAAAAGCACGATGGGAACTTGTCCTTTCTTGGGAAAGAACATTCCGCTGATGTGAAACACTGATATTACTTGTTTCATGCACTTTAGGCCTTATTAGCCTTCTGGATCATTTTTAAGGTCTTCAATCTGTATCTTTGTCCTTTAGGCACTGGATTATAGCATTTGATATTCAATAATGGGCTTTTAATCCCTTTAATATTTCATTGATAGTCTTTGCCACTTATCTTCTGATCTGTTTGTGAACACACAGGTTTTAATGGCGCCGAAAGGTTTGAAACAGAGTTAATAACTTGATCTTTACTTAAAATCACTTTTAAACCTTCTTAGGTGTCTTCCCTGCAATCTTTGGTTTTGGAAAAATGGCATTCTATGCCATGTATCACCATGACATTGATTTTGTAGAAAGAATGGTTTTCACCATCTGTAACCCTGCAAAAACCCAATAAACATGTTGAGAAAATCAATGGGAGTGGAGGAGGATTGCTCTGGAGGGCCATGGAGGATGGAGGCGCAGTGATGGAAATGGTGGATATAGTGGAAAAATGGCTGAAAATCACTGCAGAATGGTGAAAAACTGAGCTGATGAAGGTTTGGTGCAAGGAGGATTCTGGACCGTCTGATTAGACTGATAGATGGTGATCAACGGTCGAGATTCACCAGTGAAGTTGTTTAGAATGAATTAGGCGAAAGAAATAAATTTTAGTGTTAAACATAAAAGTTTAATGTTTGGGCGAATACAAATGAAGAAGGCTAAAATGAAGGAGATCGGGCGCATTTGGTGGTGGGACCGAGAAGGCAGAGGAAGATTGATCGTGGGCCATCGAATCATGAAAGAAATCAATAGTGGAGATCTTCCGATAGAGCTCTTATGGAAAGTCTGATGAAAGTAATATGGATGGGAACGCGATATAATATGAGCCATCCTATGAAAGCAATCGACGGTCAAGATTAAATGAAGGACTATATCGGGGAGGAGTGGCTTTAGAGGGAAACTACTGGTTTCGCGCAACTCCGAAGTGGTTTTGAAAATTCTGCAAAAAAAATGCAATATACCTCGCTGCCTGACACGTGTCCTCCCAAAACTTCTTTTATGGCGTAATTTTGAAACTTTAAACCTCGGGCAAAAAAATTACGAGATATGCATTTTCAGCCATTGGATGAAAGGCAGGGAGATCTGGCAGTGGGAATGAGAGCGCAATATGGAAATATGCACGAGCGATAAGGTGGGAAGAGCCAGCGACGGATCAAATCCTGACCATTGGATCTGTAGAATGGACGACCAAGATTTGATTGGGGATCGATGGAACAGTGGAATGGGGAAAGGGGAAGGCAGAGTGCGATGAAATCTGGACCGTCGGATCTAGCAGAATTAACGGCTAGGATTTAATCACATCGGAGAAAAGGTAGTGGGCCAAATATCCGAAGTTTTTGATTTTGTGATTTGCGATTTAGCGCGGACCATCGGATCAGAGGGGAGATCAACGGTTGAGATTTTACCGGAGGGGGAATGACGAAGGGCACATGAGCGGAGCACGATTGAATCTGGGCCGTTGGTTCTTGTGGATTCAACGGTCCAGATTAAATCGGAAGAGCGATGATGTTAGGCTCAGGAGAGAAGTGCGATGGTCTCTCAGCCGTCAGATTTGTATGGATGGATGGTCAAGATTAGATCAGGGATCGCAAATCGACAGAGACAAGGGATGACACTTAAGACTTTTGGGATTGGCGATCATGCGAGGGCCGTCAGATTAGTAGGGAGATCTACCGCCCATACACAATCAGAGGGGTAATGAAAAGATTTTATGGGCACGATGTGATATTAGCGCTGACTGTTGGATCTCGAAATATCGATGGTCAATATTGAAGCGGAGGTCTATGGAGCAAAGTTTCATTGTATTGAAAAAATAGAAGAAACAAAGGAAAAGGTGATAAAGAAAGCTCTGATTGCGATTGTGCGACGGGGTTTAGCACCTGGTCTTGGGTGCGGGTCACATGCAAAAAAGGGGCTAAGGGCCAAAGCCAAAAGGGGCTTAACGCCTTAGTGAAAAAGGGTGTTTTTAGGCCAAAATCAGTGTTTTTTAAGGCCAAGAAAAGGGTTTCGGTAGGCAGAAAATGGGATTTTAAAACAAAATAAAGGGAGCTATAAGATTTAAAAGGGAATTTTGATGATTTTGGAGGGTTAATGAAGGGATTTTCTGAGATTTTGAAAGGGAAAAAGGAGGTGAAAATGGGGGCTTTTTGGCAATGAAATAGGGCAAATGGAGGCCTTTTTGAAGCATTCTTTTTCACAAAACCGCAGGGTCTTTTCAGTGTAAACAACAATTAAGATCTCTCCAAAGGCAAAAGACACATAGAGGCTTCAAGAATGATAGATTTTTAGATAAAATGTCTCTCTTGAAGGCTCAGAAACATATTTAGCCACCTGTTTTCTTGGAAAATTTTTATAGGTGGCTAACAGTGGCTCCACATGGGGATGGCATCTTCTTGAAGGTGTCAAGAATCTCAGAAAATAATCTTTGGAAGTAGGCCAGGTGCCCGATCCTTGACAATTTTTCTCTTCCTTGATCAGCTACTACAAATCATGAAAACATCATATCATCAGTAATATTCTCCCAAACAATCTACCTACCCATCCTACAGTCCTAACATTTTTTCTTCAAGGTGAATTTACACTTGCAGACCTTCTTCATCATTCATTTTTTATTGAAAGAAAAAAAACTAGTCTAATTCTACCCTTATTCCTCCATGAGACCAGATTAGACAGTTGGCCTCATAGCTTCTCTACCCACACTAATATCTACTAGGATTAAATTGTCTAGCAGATTTCTTTCTCTACATTCTAAAACAGAAATTTAAAAATAGTCAAACCAGGATTAGACTGTCTGGTTTGTTGTGGGTCCATGGCATAAAGACATCTTCACATGAACTGACCTTTGTAGGAAATTGAAACCAAAATATGAAGGCTTCAAATTGTGAAACTTTAGAGCATCCTTCTTTTTTTTGTGACTAAGATTTTGAGCTTGTTAGAGTCACTTTTATTCTTCATTTCAACTCTGGTTTTGAGCTTGTTAGAGCTGATTGTTTTTTCTTTCTTTGCTGGTTGAGGTTCTGGGCATATTAGAACCAGCCTTTCCCTTTCTTTGGCTCAGATTTTGAGCATCTTTGAGCCATTATTTTGGAACTTCAGAGGTTCAAGTTTTGAGCTTGTATGAACCTTTTATTTCTCTCTTTTTTATATTTTTCCTTTTTCTTTGAAAATGAACAAAGCAATGGTATTTACAAAGGAAGTGAAGACTCTAAACTGGAACTCAGTAGTAATAATGCTTGAGCATCCTGCCATTGACAGGACCCCCGAATAGATCTGTACCATCTAATTCTTGCAGAAAAAAGGCATTGGGACCAATGGCGGATTGGATGATGTAAGGACCTTGCCACAAACTGTCAAATTTTCCATGCTTACCCTTGTCCTCTCTCCTAGAGTCCCACTTAAGTACCTTGTCTCCAATTTTTAAGTCACAAGCCTTTGCTCTCTTGTCAAACAACTTTTTGATGTTCTCTTGCACTTTTTGAGCTCTGTTGTAGACCTCTTCCCTTGTTTGCTGGAGATAGATAGTTTGATTGATCCTCCTTACCATGCTGTCCTCTTCTGACTGTATTTCTTGGACCAATTTTATCACTGGTACCCCTAAGCTGGTAGGGAACACTGCATCTGCCCCATATACAAGTTGATATGGAGACATTCCGATGGACTTCTTTGTTGTCAATCTATCAGCCCATAGAGCATGCACCAACTTATTATGCCATGATTTTTTATTCTCTTCAAGCAGCTTTTTTATGATGGTCACCAAAATCTTATTTGGTGATTTTTCTAACCCATTACCTTTTGGGTAATAAGCAGTAGAATGACCAAGTGCAATCTGATACCTGTGACAAAAATAAATCATCTTTTTGGAACCAAAAGCAGCAACATTATCAGTGATAATCTTCCTAGGGCAGCCAAATCTAGATAGGATGTGGTCTCCAAGGAATTTTATGATGACATAATCTGTGGCATTCCTAGTAGGGATGGCCTCTATCCATTTTGTGAAATAGTCAGTGGCTATAAGAATCCATTTGTGTTGGGCTGATGAATCAGGACGGATTTCCCCTATGAAATCTAGGCCCGAATGATGAAAAGGAGCTTCAACAGTGATGGGTTGTAATGGTAAAGGAAGGAGTTTTCATTTTCCCTCAAAGATATGGCACTTATGGTAGGCAACTATCATTTTATGTACATATTGGAAAAGGGTGGGCCAGTAATAGCCAGCTCTAAGGACTTTTTTGGCAGTGGTTTTCCAGTATAGATGGCCTCCACACTCTCCTTCATGGAACTCATGTTTGATTCTCTCTGCCTCCACTTCAGGCAGAAATTTAAGCAACAAGCCATTTTCATTTTTCCAGTATAAACATTCATTTATAATGAAATAGTTTCTAGCTTTTAACTTTAAAAACCTTGCCTTTGTCTTCGATAAATTAGGAGGAGCATTGAGATTTCCAAGAACATACAAGATATCAGCATACCAAGGTGAGTTTTGGAATTGTTCTTCAACAGTAGGAGCAGGTCATCCTTCATGTTCATCCAAAGCATCTACCATGTTTATGTCAAGGGCTTGTAGGTTAGATTAAGCCATTAATTGTGCCAAGCCTTGACCTTTGATGAATTTTGTGGGTTTGAACTCCAAATCATACTCTAGTATCACTACTATCCATTTACCTCTTTTTCCATCTGGGTCTTGTGACAAAATATCTTTCACCACTATGTTGGGCACGTAGGAAATGATGTGAGAATGCAGAATATACAACCTGAAATCTTTTAAGGCCTTCACCAAAGCATAGGCCCACTTTTCCATTATATTATATTTCAAGGGAGCATCTCTTAGTGCCTTGCTAAAGAAATCAAATGGCTGCTCCTGTCCTTCTGGGTTTTTGTGCAACAAGACAACAGCCACGGTATGCTTTGATGCAAAGGAGAATATAAGGAAATCTTTTGTGAAATCTGGGCTAATTAGAACTGGTGCTCAGGTAAGGGCAAGTTTTACTAGTTCAAAGGATTTTTTGGCCTCTAGAGACCATTTAACTCCCACTTCTTTCTTGAGCATATTAGTCATATTTCTGAGGAGTTTTGATAAGTTGGGAATAAACCTCCTCAAGAAGTTAATTTTCCCAATAAAGGACTGCAATTATTTGATGTTCCTTGGGTGGCTAATCTGCAGTATTCCCTCAACTCTTTTTGGGTCTATTTTAATTCCCTTTTCTGATATAATATGGCCCAGAAGTTTACTTTCTTGAAGCTCGAATACTATCTTTTGGGATTTAAAGATAGCCCGAACCTTCTACATTTCTCAAATACTTTTCTCAGGTGTTTAAGGTGCTGTTCATCAGTTTTGGAATAAAATTTTATGTCATCAAGATAAATTACGATGAAGTGCCCTATTTCCTCTGAAAATGCAATGTCCATAGCTCTTTGGAAGGTTTCACCAGCGTTCATTAGTCCAAAAGTCATTTTCACATACATGAAAGTGCCCCGTGGAGTGGTGAAAGCTGTTTTTAGTTGATCTTCCAGGAGTAATAGGACCTAGTTATACCCTGAGAAACCATCTAACAGAGAAATCCTTTTTGAACCAACTACCCTTTGTAGGATGTGTTCCATTTTGGGTAAGGGGTAATTGTCCTTTAAGGAGGCTCTGTTAAGGTTTCTAAAATCAATGTCCAGTTTGATTTCTCCTGTCTTTTTTCTTACAGCTACAAGGTTAGATACCCAATCAGAAAACCTCACAGGCACTATGATTCCTGCCTCATACATTTTCTTGATTTCCTTTTCCACTAGAGGCAATTGTACTGGGTTAATTCTGTGCAGTTTTTGCCTAAAGGGCTTTTGGTTTTATTTCAAAGGAATTTTATGCTGGATGATCTCTGTGTCATAGGCCTTTAACTCCTCATAGCTCCAAGCAAACACATCAACAAACCCTTTAAATAAATCGATGTATTTCTTCTTGATGTGTGCTGGCAAGGATTTAGATAATTTAATCATTTTAGGCTTGTCATGGCTGCCTATATTGCATTCTTCAACGTCTGATTCAGTGTGTTCTATAGTGGGCTTCTTTTCCATATCGTTAAAATCAAAGAGGTCCTCTAAGGGTGCTAATCTTCTAGGTATGCTTTTGTCTTAGGACTGCAGCACCTCTATGTCTTCTTTTTTTGCGTTTATGTATTCTTTTGTTTGATTTTCGAATTCTTTGGTTAACATGTTTATTTCTGCAGAACGAGATGGTTTTTCTTCATCAAGGGGCTCTTTATCCAAACAGTTTTAAATGGACTTGGAGTCTGAATCAGGTAATTCAAACTCATTCCAGCAAAGCAAGAAATGCTCTATCTGTTTGTCACCCTCAAAGACCTGCCAATATTTCTCATTGTCTGGCATTGCTGGTTTATATTTTGTTTGAATAATGATATTTTTATCACTAGGTAGTCTCTGATATGAACTAGCGGCGCAAGCCAATCAATTTGCAATAATGTTCTAGTCCCTAGGGATAAACAAAAGCTCATATTCTACAAATGTTTTCAATAGATCCATGTCATCATTTTTGTATGCCCTTAATATAGGATTCTTCGCAGTGTACTCTCCATTTACTTGTTTGATGACTAACTCAGAGTCTCCATGTACAACTATCCTTTGGGCTCCTATTTTTTTCAATAGATTCAATCCTAGGATGAGAGCCTCATACTCTGCAATTTTGTTTGTACATTTAAAATATAGCTCGAAGGCATGACTCTCAGCATAATTGATTTCTGTGTTGTGCAACCATACTCTGACTCCTACATTATTTCTAGTGCAAGACCCATCAAATTCCATTCTCCATAAGGGATTGTTTGCAGACTTATTGTCATTTTCATCCCTAATGCTATGTTCACCCTTACATAATATTTTGAAGTCTGCACCAGGCTGTGTAATGTTTTGTTCTTTAGGGTTTGCATGGAGTTCAAAGTGATGAGTAATCCGCAATTTGCAGTCTTGGTTTTGTTCACTCTGGTCCTTTGATTCAGTACACTGTTCTAAATTTTCTCTCTTGTTTTCCTCTATATCTAGAGCTACCATTGTGTTAAGATCTGTGGGCTCTACTCTTTTGTTTAAATTTCTGTCTTCTAGCTCTGGCTCATCTATAAATTCATCATTGTAAAGGATAAAAGAGTCCAGATCTGTATGGACAAAGTATAGAGGTGAATTTTCAGGTTTCTCAGGGCTTCTAATCATAAACTTCATGTGTGCCTCTCTATATAGTCTTCTAAACTGGCTGAAGACAGGGATTGTGGCATATGTCATGTCCATTTGCATTGTACCTTGAAGCTTGGCGCCCCATGACCTTGACAAAAACATGCCATACTTAGGAGATACATTTGCCACCTGCCACTAAAACATCCATTACCATGCACTTGGCTAGGATTTGGGTCAAATTCACACAAATATCTTTGATTAGGCCAAGGAACTTCACTCTGCTAGAGTCAAATGAATATAAATCCTTATAAGGTCTGGTTATCTCTAGGCCTAGCTTTTCCATAATCACCTTTGGCATAAGGTTGTGTGAGGCCCCAGAATCATGCATGGCATTATGCAAGATTTTGTCATGGATATTGAGGCTGACATAAAAAGGAGGTACTACCCCTTCCTGGAATTTCCCTTCAATTTTTGGGCCAAAAAAAAGAGCTGGTTGATCATTATTTAAATAGACAGTATCACTGTTTTCTCCTAATTTTAAAGCTTTCAAAATTTGACCTTTATATACATCTTGGGTAGCCAACTCAGTGAGAGGAACTGAAATTTTGATTTTGGCTATCTCACTTTCCAAATTGAAAGGAGACTGACTCTTTGAAAGGCTCAGTTCTGTTTTATTGGCCACTATTTTATTGGCAGAATCAGCTTGTTGATTCTCACTATGTACAATGTTTGAAGTTGTTTTATCAGGAGCATTAGCTGCAATGCTAGTGCTGCTAGTTTCTTGACTTGGTTTATCAGTAGTTTGGATATCTTTTTCTTTGTTTTTGCCAGAACTCTCAGCTGCTGATTTTTTGCTTTCAACATTCACTTTAGGAGTCTTTTCAGGTCTTTTCTTAATGGTGATTTTAGAAGCCTTTTCTTTGGGAGTATCTAGGTTTCTTTTGCTTCTGAGATCATATTGTTCTCAAGCATAACATGCTGCCATGGTAGTGTTTTGTGGAGGTAAAGTTTGGGCTTGAGTAGCAAGTATATGAATGGCAGAAATGCTAGGACTAGCTGCAAAATGTTGAGCAGATCTAGGGTGAGAGAGGCCCAATTTATGGACGAAATGAATATCAGGAGGTGTTGATGGAGGGGTTTCTCTTTCTGTAATGTTTTGACCACTATGTTGTGGTGATATTGGAGGCTCAAAGTCTGTCTGTTCTATAGCACTGAGTGACTAAGTTCTTGGTAAATTACTTGGTAAGTCTAAGTCAATTTGAGTGTTTGATAGAGCTGCAAATTTTTTAGGTGCTGAATTAGCTCTATTAATGTGTCTGATAATAGTTGGATCCCTATATGTATTAGGCTTCCTAAGAATACTCTTAGAGTTGTCAACTATCTCAGGTGGGTTTGGATTAGGATAAGCTCTAGTATGGATTGTTATTGAAGCCAGTATGTTAAGTATCAACGAAGAAAGTTAGCCAGGTATGACAGTATTTAAGAGGAAAACTATCTTCAAACCAATAAGCTTAATCATGTGTGCTTCTTTTAATATGGATTATGTTGTAATTCAACTAGTCTCCCAGTGGAGTCTTGCGAAAACAAAGATAATCAGCAGGCCTACTGATCATCAGTGAAGTCTTATGGCCATTTAGGAACTATGGAGTTGCCATGTGGAGGGTTTAAGATGTTTTAAGGATATTTACTATCCACCACAGTGATTTACTACCAAACCTAGGCTAATATGGTATTAGTCCCCAGTGGAGTCCCCATTATGTTGTGGTTCCTGTGTTTTGGTAGGTTTGGCAATACCAAAAGACAAGACAACATCAAACCACTTTGGGATCTCAGGATCTAGCCCTCCTGGATCCAGAGAGGGATCTCTCTATAAATTTAAAGAAATATATATCTTTGAAGTTCAATTTTAAGGTATTAGGCTAGTTATAGGGCAGAAGGGTTGTTGTTTTTGTTTTTTTTGTTTGGTTGGGAAACATGAAAGAAGGGTTCAATATAAGGTAAAGGAGTGAGTAAAGAAGGGTATTTTGGCAATGGGGAGATAATTCAAAGAAAACACAAGTCCATTGGCAATGGGGTCATAAAAGGGTTTACTTGCAATTCAATATTCAAGGCTTTCAAATGGGCTAGTCATCTAAAATAGAGGATCTCTTAAGATGATAGTAATTGGATGAAATGATAAGGAAATGAAGATGAATGACAAGGAAACCTTCCAATATAACCACTTAGGAGAAAATCTAGGGACAGGGCTTGCCTTAACCGTCTATGATCAAACTCCTATGAGGCTAACTCTTTAGACAATAGAAAACATTTAAGATTTGACTCAAAGTGAAGCCTAAGATCAGAGAAAGACTTTTAAATTTCAATTATTTTGACATTCAACTTAAGGGATCTTAGAAAGGCTAACTATTGGAAAAATACCCTAGTGAGACAGAACTAACTCTAAACCTCCCAGTATCCCAATTTTTTCAGCTAAAACTAGACAAGAACATCTAAAAACAAACTCTAAATTCATACATCAGCAAGCAGGGAGAACCAACTACTATACTGGTTAAATTATATGAATTTGTTCTTAGATCACACAATTAGTAGAAAACATCAAAGATAAGAAGAGAAGAAAGCATTAGGGTACTTTACAGCAGTGTTTCCTAAGATATATTACTGATTTTATCAAAGAAACGAAATATTATGAATAAAAGAGGGAAAACATTTACAAAGATAGAACACATCACCACTGATTTAGATTAGGATCCAATGAACATGCTTGTCATATTAGAAGAGAAACACCAGTCACATACATTGTTTTCCAACATCTTGATATTAGTCTGAAATCATCTCCCAGCGTATTTTACAACTAATACACAGAACTCTATCTCAAAGAAACAACTTACAATTCACGGATAACCAACCAACAACATGTATTTCTCATGAGGTCTTATAGCTGAAAGTGTGGCAGTAGAGGTAGATATAACTTTAAATGAATCAATAAAACAGAGGAAGAAGAGTGTTTGGGGCCCATACTATTTTAATATCCCGTATTGACTTTCAGTACTCTTTGGGTGAATTAGTGGTCTTTGACAGGTTGATAATAACTCCAAAGGTATGTTCTTGAAGTACTCTCTGGTAGTTGGTACTCTGTTTGTACACTGGGACAAGTAAGGCAGATAAATGAATTTCAGGCCTTCCATATTTTGTAACTGATGCTTTGGAAATCTTAGGACTTTCGTTAGGGTGGTGATCTTCTCATGAACTCGATGGAGAATAAAAAACACGATGGGAACTTGTCCTTTCTTAGGAAAGAACATTCCGCTGATATGAAACACTAATATGGCTTATTTCATGCGCTTTAGGCCTTATTAGCCTTCTGGATCATTTATAAGGTCTTAAATCTGTATATTTGTCCTTTAGACACTAGATTATAGCATTTAATCTTCAATAATGGGCTTTTAATCCCTTTAATATTTCACTGATACTCTTTGCCGCTTCTCTTCTGATTTGTCTGTGAATACACAGGTTTTAATGGCACCGAAAGGTTTGAAACAGAGTTAATAACTTGATCTTTACTAAAAAAAACGTTTAAACATTCTTAGGTGTCTTCCCTGCAATCTTTGGTTCTGTAAAAATGTCATTCTGCGCCCTGTATCACCATGACAATGACTGTGTATAAAGAATGGTTTTCACCGTTTGTAACCCTGCAAAAACCCAATAAACATGTTAATAAAATCAATGGGAGTGGAGGAGGATTGCTCTGGAGGGCCGTGGAGGATGGAGGCGCAGTGATGGAAATGGTGGATGTAGTGGAAAAATGGCTGAAAATCGCTGCGGAATGGTAAAAGACTGAGCTGATGAAGGTTTGGTGCAAGGAGGATTATGGACCGTCCGATTAGACTGATAGATGGTGATCAATGGTTGAGATTCACCAGTGAAGTTGTTTATACTGAATTAGGTGGAAGAAACAAATTTTAGTGTTAAACATAAAAGTTTAATGTTTGGGTGAATACAAAGGAAGAAGGCTAAAATGAAGGAGATCTGGCGCATTTGATGGTGGGACCGAGAGGGCAGAGGGAGATTGATCGTGGGCCGTCGGATCATGAAAGAGATCAATGGTGGAGATCTTCCGACGGAGCTCTTTTGGAAGGTCTAATGAAATTAATATCGATGGGAACACGATATAATATGAGCCGTCCGATTAAATCAATCAACGGTCAGGATTAAATGAAGGACTATATCGGGGAGGAGTGGCTTTAGAGGAAAACTACTGGTTTCGCGCAACTCCAAAGTGGTTTTGAAAATTCTCCAAAAAAAACACGATATGCCTTGCTGCTTGACACGTGTCCTCCCAAAACCGTTTTTATCGCGTAATTTTGAAACATTAAACCTCGGGCACAAAAATTACGCGATATGCATTTTCAGCTGTTGGATGAAAGGCGGGGAGATCTGACGGTGGGAATGAGAGCGCGATATGGAAATATGCACGAGCGATAAGGTGGGAAGAGCCAACGACGTATTAAATCCTTACCATTGGATCTGTAGAATGGACGACCAAGATTTGATCGGGTATTGGTGGAACAGTGGAATGGGGAAAGGGGAAGGCGGAGTGCGATGAAATCTCGACTGTCGGATCTAGCGAAATTAACGGCTAGGATTTAATAGCATCAGAGAAAAGGTAGTGGGCCAAAAATCCGAAGTTTTTGATTTTGCAATTTGCGATTTAGCGCAGAACTTCGGATCAGAGGGGAGATCAACGGTTGAGATTTGATCGGAGGGGGAATGACGGAGGGCACATGAGCGAAGCGCGATTGAATCTGGGCCATTGGTTCTTGTGGATTCAACGGTCTAGATTAAATTTGTGGAGCGATGATGTGAGGCTTAGGAGTGGAGTGCGATGGTGTCTCAGCTGTCGGATCTGTATGGATGGACGGTCAGGATTAGATCGGGGATCGCAAATCGGCGAAGACAAGGGATGGCACTTAAGACTTTTGCGATTAGCGATCATGCGAGGGCCATTGGATTAGCGGGGAGATCAATGGTCCATACACAATTAGAGGGGTAATGAAAAGAGGTTATGGGCGCGATGCGATATTAGCGTTGACCATTGGATCTCGAAATATTGATGATCAATATTGAAGCAGAAGTCTATGGAGCAAAGTTTCATCGCATCAGAAAAATAGAAGAAACAAAGGAAAATGTGATAAAGAAAGCTTCGATTGCGATTGCGCGATGGGGCTTAACGCCTGGTCCTGGGCGCAGGTCACATGTGGAAAAGGGGCTAAGGGCCAAGGCTGAAAGGGGCTTAACACCTTAGTGAAAGAGGGTGTTTTTAGGCCAAAATGAGTGTTTTTTAAGGCCAAGAAAGGGGTTCCGGTAGGCAGAAAAGGGGATTTTAAAACCAAATAAAGGGAGCTATAAGGTTTAAAAGGGAATTTTGATGATTTTGGAGGGCTAATGAACGGATTTTGTGAGAGTTTGAAAGGGAAAAAGGAGGTGAAAATGGGGGCTTTGTGGGAATGAAATAGGGAAAATGGAGGCCTTTTTGAAGCATTCTTTTTCACAAAACAGCAGGGTCTTTTCAATGTAAACAGTAGTGAAGTTCTTTCCAAAGGCAAAAGACACATAGAGGCTTCAAGAATGATAGATTTTTAGAGAAAATGTCTCTCTTTGGATAGAGACGATCCCTCTAGCCCTAGGATGGGTCTAGTAACAATAGGGAACAATCTAAAGCCTACTTTCCTAGATTGTAAACGGACACAGATCGTGAATAAATCACCTACCTCGATCTGATGTTGTTCCTCGCTTGAATCCCTTGATATTTTGCACTCCGTAGTCAGATCCTCGATGCCACCAATGCTTGGTTATCTGTACAAGAGATCAAACAACAACAAATGTGAAATCATTGTTGATTAGAGGTTATTATTGATGTCAACCAAAGCAGTACCAGGGGCTAACCCAATATTGAATGGGAATTTTGACCTAAAAAATTAATATATTCTGGGTCAATAATGCTTTTTATGGTTTGTACTTGTCGAGATGTTTCCATTGATATATGGCAAGCCATGTAATTCTTCACGGTTTGAGAGATATTCATGTTTGAAGTTTGTACCCCCAGTTAGTGGGATAAAATCCCATGGGGTTGGGGCATGGGTCATTGGAAAGTCATAATTAATATTTTTTAAGCTCCTAATATCCCTCCTACGTTCACTTGTTGAAGCCCCTCTCAACTTAAGCATTGATATAAATTGTGATCTTCATTTCCTCCTTATGTATGGGATTTGGCCATATAAAACAGGTCATCGTGGAATTTTCGCTCTAAATGTTTTTCTACGAAGGCTCAGAAGCTGAAATTTTTGTGAGGCGAAGCTGAGATCCTGAGGAAGTTGCAGTAAAAATTTCAGACCAAGTTGCGCAACATTTTTGGAGATATGATCTGTGGAATTAAGGATTTTTGCAGGCTCCTGAAATTCATCTCAAAGAAGTGACCTTGGTAAAATCATCATAACTCTCTCTATGAGTATCAAATTGGAATATTGTAAAAATTGGCAGATAGTGCATAGTCTATAGTTTTCTATCTATCAATTTTAGAGGCAAATGAAGAAACAGTGACATGTGGAATGTCGTACAAGTGCACTCTGATGAAATAGTCCATAATTAGGGCAGTGTGAGAAATTGGGTATAAGTCTCTCTTGAAGAATCCAAATTGGGTCAAACCTATGGCATTGGAAAGAAGACTCAGAGGACTACTACATGATAAAAAATCAGATATTGAGGATCTGAAATAATAGAGATACACCAGAATCAATATCGAGCTCTTAGAAGGCAAGAAAAAGCTAGATCATGTGTTGTCAAGGATTGCAAAGGACTAGTCTTTCTCTATAGAAAAGAAAAACAAGGTGCAGTAGAGGGTAGCATGACAAGAGTAGCAACCAAGGTGCATAATAGCAACAAGAAGTTCATCATATTAAGTCTTCAAGTGGGCAACACTGCATACAATCATTGTAAAGGTATCATCATACTTAGTCATTGTAAATACATTATTGTACAAATTGTACTAGTGTCTATCTGCCAAGGGTTGAAGAGGAAGTGTTGGGAGGTCTAGGATAATCATTAGGTGATTGTGTCAAAGTTGGGGTTATGATCTAGTATATCTTCTTCTCATACATCATTCTATATCGTTGTAAAGTAGACCATTTTCCCTGGTACGGGAGTCCATTCTTCTTTTATTCTTCTATAGGGTGGTAAGGTGGTGCCAGGGTGAGTTGTATCTCATCGAGTGTTGGGGCATCCGTTCAGTGACTACTGAAGAATCTCGGGCATTGGAGCGTCCATCCAGTGGGAGCTAGAGAAGAATGCTTTTCTAGATTCTAGGAAGTTGGAGCTTTATTTTCAATTGGACTTGAAAAGAATTATTAGAAAAGCATTAGGTGGTTTTTGTCCCGGATTACGTTTTCTCCTTAAAAAATGTGTGCATTTGTGTTCCTCTTGTTTGCTACTATCATTGTACAAACACTGATAATAATTGAAGATTAACTAATGCTCTAATTGAAAGAAATATTGATTCACCCCCCCTCTCAGTATTTCCAACAATTGGTATCAGAGCTTGGTTCCTTCAATAGCAGTTTAACAGCTGGAAGGAGGTCATGGAGTATACCAAGAATGGTGTACCTCTATTCAATGAAAATAATTATGCACTTTGGAAAGGAAGAATGGAGGTCTATATCTTGGCGCAAGGTTACGAAGTATGGGACACTGTTCAAAATGGATTTACATCAACTGCGGATGAACAAGGTAAGAATAATTTGGTAAATGATGCAAAAGAAAAGAATATTATTATCAGTGGACTTATTGAATCTGCTTATCATAAGGTGTTTGGTTGTAAAACTGCCAAAAATGTATGGGAAAAACTTGAGAATATATATGCAGGTGACTCAAATGTCAAAGAAGCAAAGCTTCAAATCTATAGAGCAAAATTTGAGCAACTCAGAATGAAAGAAGATTGCAACATTCATGCATACTTTCAATACGTTGATGAAATAACCAATACTATGGAAAGATTGGGAGAGCCAGTTGACGAGAAGACTATTATACGGAAGATTCTTAGAACGTTACTAGGGAGATTCAACCCAAAGGTATCAGTCTTAGAATACAGTGAAAATCTGGACAAACTTAGCAAAGAGGAATTACATAGAGTTCTCATAGCATATGAAATGAGACTTGATGAAGAAGAGGGTACTTCGCATCTAGAAACTACGTTCATTGCATCTAAGAAAACTAATAAGGATAAACAACCTTCAATTGAAAAGACATGCACCTGCAAGTGTGAAGAAAAGGGAGATGATGAAGAAGGTCTTTCAGATGAAGAATATGCTTACTTCATGGGAAAACTAAAAATTGGTAAGGGACAATTCAAAGGTAAACTTCCATTGATATGTTTCAGCTGTAATGAGGTTGGGCATTTTGCAGCAAAATGTCCGAACAAAAGTAATGGCAACTCAAAAAGAAAGAAAGGCTTTAAGAAATTCAACAAGCAAGGATCCAAAAGGAACTTTCTCTCTAAAGAAGATAGCTCATCATCCGATGAAGAAAATGATAGTGAAGAAGAAGCCAATGAGAGAGTATTGTTTATGGCCAAGCACAATAAACCCAAGCACAATAAGCAAGAGGTATCAAACAACGAAGAAGAAGGATGGACCATAGACGAATTTTATGAGGAAGTAATCAAGCTTATAAAATATCTCAAGGCAGAGAAGATCCGTTCCAAAACTCTTAAAGAACAAGTTCAAGGGCTCAAAATTGAAGTTGAAGAACACAAATGCATTGAAGAGTCACTTCAAAAGAAGTTGGAAGAAAGCAACCAAGAAAGGGAAGAATTAGAAGCCGAAGTAGTCTCGCTACGTGAGGAAGTGAAGAAAGGAAAAACTATCCAAAACTATGCCAACAGCTCAAGGGCATTGGAAGAACTCATCAACAATCAATGATCTTACAATGACAAAACTGGCATCAGTTACAAAGAAGAAGAAGCAGGACCTTCTACAAAAAAATACAATGAACCCATGAGATCTGAAATGCATGTAGACTTCATTGGACAAGATTCACAAGAATAACCTTGGAAGACAATTCCTCGACGAAAATTTCCATCCAGGTACCAACATATTTTTTATGGCTATTGTTATTCATGTGGAAAATTTGGTCATAAAGCTGTAGAATGTCGCACTTACCCTAGGAATGAATATAATTCCAGGAGATCTGTCAAATATGAACCTCCCAGGGCTCAACGAAATATCAATAGATTTTAACATTTAAGAAATAATATTGAATGTTACAAATGTCGAAACTTTGGACACATAGCCAAAGACTGCAGACTTGAATATCCTCCAGAAGAATCTTCGAAGCCAAAAAATGAATGAACATGGAAGAAGAAGAAGAATGATAATTGTGCTCTTGCTCTCAAGGCTCAAAAGAACAAAGATGTGTGGTATGTTGATAGCGGTTGCTCAACGCATATGACTGGAGATAGAAATAAATTTGTATCTCTGAAAGAGAAGAAGGATGGAACTGTGTCCTTTGGAAATGATGGATCTTTAAATGTTATAGGATCAGGTATTGTCACTCTCGGAAGCAAAGATGTTCTAGCCAAGAATGTTCTATTGGTTGAAAACATGAATCACAATCTGCTCAGTGTTGGAAAAATGTGTGATCAAGGACACACAATACTATTGAACTCCATGAAATGTGAAATCAGGAAATGCGTGTATGGTGAAATTGTGGCTACAGCAAGTCGAGCTCCAAACGACATATATGTTCTGGATGAAGCAACTAAAGCATGTCTAATAGCTAAAGAGGATGATACAATAATTGGTAGTAATGATGATTGACTAAGTAAGAATTTTGCTACAGAGGTGCAAAGTGATTTAGAGATATCTTTACTTGGTTGAAAATTGAGCATTGACGACTCATCTAAGGATGTGGATCAAAGGTTGTACATATCTATGATTAGTAGTCTTCTATATGTAACAGCCTCCCGACCAAATTTTATGCAAGCAATTGGACAAGTAGCAAGATTCCAAGCAACACCAAAAGAATCACATATTAAATATTCGCCAGCATTGGAATATCTTTGCCAGAAGCTTGGGATTCTCCCAAGTTCTCATTAGATTTTGATTTTTCAGAATATAAAGGGGGAGTGGAAGTGTGTATAGGTCTACAGGATGGTTGTGTGTCAGCGTGAGTGGAAGTGTGTACAGGTCCACAGGATGGTTGTGTTTCATGGGGAGTTAACCTTTGCCATTGATGTCAAAGTGGGAGAGAATGTTGTAGGAAGAGGTGTCATGATCGTAGGGGGGCTACTTGTGTTGCCATCAATGCCAAGGGGGGAGATTTTTGATCAGTAGTTTTCATTGATTTCAACCAAAGCAGCACTAGGGGCTAACCCAATATTGCATGGGAATTTTGACCTACAAAATTAATATATTCTGGGTCAATAATGCTTTTTATGGTTTCTACTTGTCAAGATGTTTCCGTTGGTATATGGCATGCCATGTAATTCTTCACGGTTTGAGAGATATTCATGTTTGAATTTTGTACCCCCAGTTAGTGGGCTAAAACCCCATGGGGTTGGGGCATGGGTCATTGAAAAGTCATAATTAATATTTTTTAAGCTCCTAAGATCCCTGCCACGTTCACTTGTTGAAGCCCCTCTCAACTTAAGCATTCATATAAATTGTGATCTTCATTTCCTCCTTATGTATGGGATTTGGCCATCTGAAATAGGTCATCGTGGAATTTTCACTCTAACTTTTTTTCTACGAAGTTGTAGAAGCTGAAATTTTTTTGAGGCGAAGCCGAAATATTGAGGAAGCTGCAGTAAAAATTTCAGATCAAGTTGCACAACATTTTTGGAGATATGATCTGTGGAATTAAGGGTGTTTGCAGGCTCCTGAAATTCATCTCAAAGAAGTGACCTTGGTAAAATATTCATAACTCTCTCTCTGAGTATCAGATTGGAATTCCGTAAAAAGTGGCAAATATTTTACATTCTGTAGTTTTCTCTCTATAAATTTCAGAGGCAAATGAAGAAATAGTGACACGTGGAACGCCGTACAAGTGCGCTCTACTAAAGCAGTCCATAATTAGGGTAGTGTGAGAAATTGGGTATAAATCTCTCTTGAAGAATCAAAATTGGGTCAAACCTATGGCATTGGAAAGAAGACTCAGAGGAATAATACAAGACCAAAAACCAGATATTGAGGATCTGAAATAACAGAGATACACTAGATTCAATATCGAGCTCCTAGAAGGCAAGAAAAAGCTAGATCATGTGTTGTCAAGGATTGCAAAGGACCAGAATTTCTACGGCAGAAAAGAAAAACAAGGTGCAGCAGAGGGTAGCATTACAAGAGTGGCAACCAAGGTGCATAACAACAGCAAGAATTTCATCATATGAAGTCTTCAAGTGGGCAGCACTACATACAATCATTGTAAAGGTATCATTGTACTTAATCATTGTAAATACATTATTGTACAAATTGTAATAGTGTCTATGTGCCAAGGGTTGAAGAGGCAGTGTTGGGAGGTCTAGGATCATCATTAGGTGGTTGTGTCAAAGTTGGGGTTATGGTCTAGTATATCTTATTCTTCTACATCATTCTATATCATTGTAAAGTGGACCATTTTCCTTGGTACGAGAGTCCATTCTTCTTTTATTCTTCTATAGGGTGGTAGGGTGGTGCTAGGGTGACTTGTAGCTCATTGGGTGTTGGGGCATCCGTTCAGTGACTACTGAAGAATCTCGGGCGTTGGAGCATCCATCCAGTGGGAGCTAGAGAAGAATGCTTTTCTAGATTCTAGGAAGTTGGAGCTTTATTTTCAATTGGAGTTGAAAATAATTATTGGAAAAGCATTAGGTGGTTTTTGTCCCGAAGTGGGTTTGCACCTTAAAAAATGTGTGCATTTTTGTTCCTCTTGTTTGCTGCTATCATTGTACAAACACTGATAATAATTGAAGATTAACTAATGCTCTAATTGAAAGAAATACTGATTCACCCCCCCCTCTCAGTATTTCCAACAATCATAACATATATCTCATATAAACAATATACCTAGTTGATTAAGGATAACTACAAATCCAATCACACATTAAAGATGAGAATGGAAAGCAGGAATAAATTGTATTATATTAATATAGAGAGGGGGAGTTACAACCTGCACCTTCATGTTTCAGCTCTCCTTCAATGGGTTCGGATCCAAGCACGTCTCCAAAGCGCTCGTTTCAACTTGATACGAAGGGGCCAAAGGTCTCAACTCTCGCTCAATGCCTATAGCAACAAATATCTCCCTGTTGTTCTTCGATCTCTATTCTAACTAGCAGGGGTATGGGAGGATGTCCATTTTATAGCAAGGGAAGATGGAACATGCATCCACTTAAGGTGAGGAAATGGGTTATCCCTTTGGGTGGTTCCACTTTTGTAGGAACAAGAAGCCCAAAGGGATAAGTTCAGTTCTATCCTTAGGAAAAAATAGCCAGCTCTCTGCCACAAATCTTCTAGATCTCGAAGCTTCACTTCCATTTTTAAAAAACTTCCAGAAGAGGATCAACGCAAGTATGATTCTCATTCCAACGCCGACTGATGCTGCCCTAGACCAAAAAAGAGCCATTTGCACAAGCAAGACACAAAAAGGACGCACCGCTCCATATAACCATGTTTTTAAGGAGCTGCTTCAGGAATGGTCAATGGAGAGCTTGCTCAATATGTTGTGATGGATATAATGGAACATTTTCATGATGGAAAATAGATAGGGTTCACTGTTAGGAGTCTCCAGGATCAGCAATGGGGAGTATAGGGACAGTGACAAATTGTTGTGTAACAGATGCCCCCTAAAGCATGAAGGTTGAACGAGAGTGAGGGGTGAAATGTTTTATGAGTATGTGCCAGGACCAAGACGTTGTTGTCAGAAAAACTACGCAAAAAAGCACATATATGCATGACTGAAATATCTGATATAATCACATGACATGCGGTATGGACACAGCCATCCAAATGAAAGATTCATGTGTATAATCATGAATAATGCATATTGCCTCGCAGCCTAAGATCTATCGGAACAAACCCAAGGTCTTGTGCTCCGTCACGACTTGATTAAGTACAAATTTAGGCATGTAAATGAATGAGTTGAATTAGAATATGGAAGAAAGTCGTCTAATTACCAATCAATGATGTAAACTATTAACAGGCACGAAAGAAACCCCAAAAATGATAATGGCCCTCAAGGTACTAGCAGTAAAATCCATGAGATACGAATAAGTATTTGACGTCGGACACCTATGAAATCATCCGGTTGAAGGAAAATGATGCGAGCCTATCGTTGGATGCAAAAAACCTGCCATTAGGGCATGCAGGACCTAAGGTACTGAAAAGGGATCTCTAGATAAGCTTCCCGGATAATGAACTGAAGTCGACATGAAACGATCCTTCGAAGGAGGGCCATAATGTGTCCCACATCATCAACATGAGATAAAGGCAATAAGATAATAATGAAATTGATCAAAGAACCAGACAATGAATAAGGCATAGAAGGAACTTCTCTTGAACATATCGGCGACACAACTCTAGAGTTTGTCAGTATTTGACTCAAATAGAATCAGAGGTCATGTTGACAAAAGTAGTAATGGCATGAGAGGAAAACCAGATTTCCAAAACCCATGGAGGAAAAGTGATGAATGTAGGATGTCCCCAACTCAACATGAAACATAGGATGTGTCATGTTCAAGAGCGACATATTGCCGACACAACTGATTAATACTTTCCATTTCCCCCCACCATTTGTGAGTACCCCAATTATTTTTTAATACAAGATTGAAGGGGATAGAATATGATTTTCATATAAGTTTTTCCTTCGGAAAAATCCATCCTAGTACATTTTATGAGCCTGAGGAAGGAGAAACTCAATGTTTTCATGGTGATGGATCTAATGTTGTTAAATTTTAATGTGTCCGAAAAAGGTGGAACTTGACGTCTTTTCATGTTTGGAGAGTTTGAAAAGAGGTGAAAAGAAAAATCCAGACGGACCTTTTCGTAAATAGTCCCTCATACTTGAAAAGGTAGAAAATTTTTTTTTAGAGAACCTCTTAGTCGCAATTGTCCAAGGTATTTCTTATTCTTAAATAATTTATCCCAGCCCAAAAAAGGGGTAAACGTATACTGGGTAAATGAAGTTTCGTGCACTTTAACGAGTTCAAAACGACTAGAATTGGGCAATCTTTTCATTTTTCAAGAGTAAAAAAAGAGCTTAAAGGTGACTCCTCCTGGAGGAACGAGTGGTAGAAAGGATAGAAAGTGGTTCCGGTTATGGTGGAACTGCTCAAAACATGATAAAAATCAAGAGGCTAGCTAACAAGACCACTCATTGCAACGGTTTCTTAGGAATGGGTAAAACAATCAAGTGAAGGTGTATGATTAGCCAGATAGATGGTGATGATGGAATGAGAAAACCAAGGTGCATCTGGCAAAACAGGTTGATAAAATGGAAATCACGAGAGGTAGAAAGAGAATGGTTTCATTTTTACGCAAGCTTGAAAACTTCAAAACTTTGCTTGAAAAAGTCGCATGCACCCAGCATGGTGACTCAATTCGAGGTACATGCCCCCCAAGCTTCATTTCATTCACCTAAGTAGACTGCTAGTTACTAACAGATGGATGGAGTGAAGGTTCAATTACGAGATCAAGTGAAAGACTCAAATAGGATTTTACGAGATCTGACCAAAGGCTCGAATTGAAAAGGGAACTTGTTTCATTTTTTAATGAGGTTAACACAATAAAAGAGCTATCCTCATGAGACCTAATTCATTTTTTAATGAGGTTGACATAGGAAAATAACTATCCTCATAAGAGCTTGTTTCATTTTTTAAGGAGCTTGACACAAGAAAAGGAACTATGCTTCGAAGAGCTTGTTTCATTTGTTAAGGATATTGACACAAGAAAATGAACTATGCTTCGAAGACCTGATCACGACCTATAAGAAGTCATGGATTCCAAGAGGTTCTCATTAGATGGGAGAAAAACATCTAAGAAATTGCGATCTAATGCCCCCGGTAGACCATACATGACGACATTATCACTAGATGAGGGACATGAGCAAGTGGTCACATAATTAACCTGTGGCGGGGAAGACATCACGAGCAGGTAAGGACTAGGAAGGGACAATGGTAGATCAGATGTCACATCAAGAACAATGAATGAAAGTTGATCAATGGTCATGATCCGACCTTCATGTGGAAAACAAATCACGCAAAAGAGGGATGAGACAAGTGCTCCCATGAGATAAGTAGAGTCATGCCTCAAGAGTAAGTTTAAATCCAAGGGGCCTTGGACAACCATCAAGTCTCTATAGACAATCTTGCCTCCTAAAGAAATCGACAACTTAGGAAGGATTGTAATATTCCAAATTAGGAAAAACATGAATGTAGAACATATAACTGGAAATTGTAGTGAAATATCAAAAAATCAAATGAGAGCAGATCATGAACCCATTATATTATAAATTATAGTAGAAAATATGTACAAAATATTGAGGAAAAAGACATTCAAGTTAGGAAAAACTAGCCTCTAAGAACCCAGTACATAAAACATGAAGAAAAACTGCAATATAAGAATGTCGGAGTCTGAGACATCACAGTTTTTGCTGGGGATAGCTGCTGTTGTAAATGAAATTACATGCATTTGCTGATATAGTGCTTAGAAAATGTTGGGATCAGAGATCTAGGCCTTCTAGCGCAATTCCAAGACAACCCATAAAGGGTTTCCGGAAATACAAAAGATGCAAAAATGCCAAAATGCAACCCTAGGGATAAATAACGCTCTGCAACTGGATAAATGCTGGGAGGTGGCTAATTTGATATGGAAATGGCTAATACTCCTCCAATAGATCTCTTGGATGAAGGGCCGCTCCCCTCACTGGGAATCTAACACACAAACTTGGGCACTAAGCCCTCCACCGCAACTGCCCAGTAAAATAACGAAGTTTCTGAAGGAGACTGTGTTGTAGATGACGACAGAAACTTGGCCTGATGCCAGATGAAAAAATAATGCTCAAGGACCCTCCTTACTAGCCTCCCGGATGAAGCGCTGCTCCACTCATTGGAAAACAAGCTCAGAAACTAGATCTATTAATCCTCCACTGCTGCTTCCCTGCAAAAAAACACAATCCTGAAGGAGATTGCACTGGGGATAATGGATAAAGCTTCTCATAATGATAGATGGTGGAAATGGGGCTCAATGAACCTCTCCTGAGTGGGCACTCGAAGTCCCGCAAGGATGAGGGTGGGATTTCTGCTCGGAAACACCCTTGTGCTAAACTGTACAACAAACTCTACTAAATAGTTGAAGCATGCAAAATATTCATAAAATACCAAGACATAAAAAATATTCAGAATGCCTTCTATGGCTTCCATCCCCCTCCTTATATGCTTTGTGAGCCTTCTCACCCTTGGTCCCACACATTAAAGATGCTACTCTCATGGAGACTCCCTCCCATTAACACTACATTGTCCCTCAATAACTCTCCACTACCTCTATACTAGCATTGTTGATTTGGTCAAAATTGAACCCATCCACATGATTCAACCTCTATTCACACTTAAGAGGGCTTTATCCAGCTGATAAGATGATCCAAATTCACATTAGAAGTGGTTTTATTCCTACTAAGGAGATTTATGGGTGTCTCTACCCTCTTATTCATCTAAATGACAAAAGAAAAAATTAATATTCCAAGTAGCTGAAAGCTAATTAGGAATATTATAGTCCTCCCCTCCCAAATTTTTCTTGTCCTCAAGCAACTGCGAGGATGTATTATGAAAAGTCTCTCCTCCTTCCTCGGTGGTACCCACATCTGATAAGCTCCTCCACTGAATCAAATGTTCCCAAATCAATCTGCCCTTAACTCCTTCGCCCAAGTGTCCAAGTTAGCCTCTGATGACAAAATTAGATGGCTCACATCATAGGGAAGTGGGATCCATGGTGGCAGCTATATGTTGTCCAATGTCCTCATTGAAGCATGGGACAAGAAGAATGTTGGAGGTCTTACTCCCAATGAGTAGTTCCAATCCATGTGTCATTCCTCCAACCATTTCGGTAGCAATGATTAAAAAATCATCAAGATATGGAATCAAAATTAGACATACACTGACTACCATACGAAATACCAGAGGGTGACAATAGTCCCTCAAGTGGAACCAGCGTAGTTCTACCCCTTGCTGCTCCGGAACATAATGTGGTAAGTAGCTTCCCAGTCACTTTCTTGCTACCCTTATCTGCTCATATGCCTGGGGGTAGTAATTGATGTTTGGTGTCAGCTGAGTACCTCCCAAGTAAGATACCATCTGCCCAAAGCCTCCTAGGAAGTGGTCATCCCCATCACTGATTGTGGTTCCAAGAAGACCATGAAGTCTAAAGAGAGGCTTTCCCTCTTATGGAGCAATGCATTATAAATGAATGGAAAAGGAATGTACATAATTTTTTAGTTGATCAATAAGTACAAAGGCACAATCCTTACCATGTATTATTGGAAAGTTGGTGAAGAGGTCCATAGATGAGCTCTCCCATCTCTCTAGCGGAAAGGGAAGTGGTTGTAACAACCTTACAGGGTTTTTGTTTTCCTCCTCATTGTTCAAGCAAACCATACATATCCTGATATGTCGGAGCACATCCTCCTTGAGACCCTCCCATGAGAATATCTCCCTAATGGCTTGATAGGTCCCAATGAAATCTTGGTGACTAGAAAGGAGTGAGTCATGTGTTGCCTGTAGAATCTTCTTCTTGAAGTCTCTAGTCAAGAAGATCTGATCCTGGTAATAGATGACTCCACCTATCACTTTATACCTCTCATTTGTCACTTTTCCATCAAGCACTTCACATGTGAAGTGATCCTCAGAATACTCCACCAATAGTTGGGACTCCCAATATGGATCTATACTCAACAATGAAAATGCTACTGGCCTTTGTGGTAAGGCACCTGTCACTTTACTGCTCCCCTCCTTGACATGCTCAGTGCCAAAACCACATGCCGAAATACTGCTATCCTTCTTTTACTGCCTCCCTTGCAGCAACTTCTACTCAAGTAAGGGTTGAAGTTTATGGAGGTTAGTCTTCACTTGGAAGCCATTACCCATCTAAAATTTCGTGAGTTTGGCCCATGTATGCATGAATTCCAACAACCCTCTACCATAAATGGAAGACTCCTTCCTATATGGACGTATATTCTGACTCTCAAATGCCATGGAGTAGCCCCCTTGCACCATTATTGTGCCATCATCCATTCCTGAAACATCTCCTCTCAGCGTAAGATGCTTGGTGAGAGTTGGTAATACTGATACTGGGAGAATATCCATCTCCTCCTTAAGCCTACCAAAGAATCTCTGCGTTGTGCTAGACTCACCAAAGGCTCCCATTTCATCCAGATCTATGAATGGTGCAACTAGTTGTGAGAACTCTTTAACCGACTCCTCGTCTGTGGACCTTCTTGGTGGAATGCCTCCAAATAATACAACATCATGGTTCAGAGTCAATCACATATTTGAGTGGACTGAAGTGTCCTTGCTCCCACTGCGCAAATCAAGCTCCATCTTATGTACAGAGGCTAACTGAGGTGGATAAGTGTGCATGCCCTTGATCATCTGATGGTTACCACTCTTCTTATCTACCCATTGCATTTGTAAAGTCTCCCAATATATGGTGACTTTCCCTAATCTAATCAACCACTGCACACCCAATATCACATTGGTGTCAGGAATTTCGACCAAAAAGAAGTGATCAATCAAAGTATATGTCCCTAAGGTTACTGAAAATGCCTGAACATACTTCATACACTGCATGGTTCTAGCTCCTGGGACTAAAACTGAAAATCCCTCAAAATCATCAGTGGTTATTTCTCTCCTCTATACTAATTAGGCATCAATAACTTTTTGGGTAGCCCCACTATCAATAAATATTGATACTCTCTGATCCTGAATTGTGCCTCGGAATCTCAAATTCAGGTACTTGGGGTACTCCCCGCAAAGATCCAAGGGCCCCTCCAACTGGATAAAATGCCCCATTCCCACCTCCTGGTGGTTCTGGATCCTCCCCTACTATCATAGAATTTTTATCTCCTTCTAGCTCCTCTTCTTCATCTTCCTCACTATTAGAGAATATCTCTATATATTTTTCCTTCCCTATAGCACATCGATGCCCCAGTGCCCATGGTTCTTGGCATGTGAAGCAAAGCTTCCTTCTCCTGAAGTCTCTTCGGACATCATCACTAAGAGGCCCTTTATTCTGGTTCTCCTTTGGAGGAAGAACCTTCACATCTTTCACCTTTGAATGAAAGGGTGGTATTTGTTTAAATGGAGCTCTTTCTCTTGGCAAAGAATCCTGTAAATCTCTAGCCCTCTCAATACCATATTGGAAATTAGTTGGTTTAGTAGATTTGAACAACCCATGTAGAAGCTCTTCTAGCCCATCAATGAACATATAAACCCTCCTATCTATAGATAAATCTGGAACCATGACATAAAATTTTAGAAATTTGGAGATATAGGTCTCTGGATTATCTGTCTGCTTGAGCTTGGCTAGCTCAATAAAAGGTGCCTCTGGATCTCTTCCATCAAACCTCTCTACTAACCTCCGGGTGAACTCTGAATATGCAGTCACATTGGCATGCCCCAATGTAGAAATACCATGAAACCACCAATAATGTGCCTCACCTTCAAGGTGCAACGCTTCTATTTTGATGGCTTCCATCTCCGGTACTTGGTTCAGCTAAAAGTAGATGTCTAGCT
This sequence comes from Pinus albicaulis, assembly GCA_034641835.2. Taxonomy (NCBI): domain Eukaryota; kingdom Viridiplantae; phylum Streptophyta; class Pinopsida; order Pinales; family Pinaceae; genus Pinus; species Pinus albicaulis. The sequence continues at coordinate 1,329,299,044 of CM076574.1, read as the reverse complement.
TCTCCACCCAAGACTTGGTTGTGCACTTGGATGACCCATCAAAAGAGGGAAAAAAGCATCTACCCATAGTCAATTGTAGATCATTGTTCTACATGAATCCTCCACTTCTATTGTTTTTCTAGGGTCTCCTGTTGTCCTTGACCTGACAAAACTCCTGAAATTTCAGGTTACCTTTGAATGTCTGAGTTTTTGAATCATACTCTAGATAATAGTCTTCAAGAGTCTCTTGTTCTTGGGGTCCTCCAACTCCATTTCCCACTGCTAGGAATGTATGCATAGTGGAGAGTTCGAAAACTTACTACCTTACTGGTTGTTCATACCAGTGATGTCAAATGTCAGAGCTTTCTCCATGTAGAAACCCTCTAGGGGACTCTTTATGTTTCTCCATCCTCATCTCCTTGATTTCTCGGGAAATATCTTGCATTGTTTGGATAAGAATCTTGAGAAAAACATTTTCATCCACCTCTCCTGGTATTGGAGTTTTGCCTTTGTTTCCTTTGGGGTTTGTATAATGATGTCCCCAGTTTCTATTAAGATACCACTTTCCCCTTTCTATGAGAGGCTCTTCTTCTTCTAATGACATAGTTGTTTTACTACAGAGGCTGAGCCAAGATTATGCTTTGATACCACTGTAATATTCCAAATTAGGAAAAACGGGAATGTAGGACATATAACTGGAAATTGCAGTGAAATATCAACACATCAAATGAGATCAGATCACGAAGCCATTATATTAGACATTATAGTAGAAAATATGTACAAAATATTGAGGAAAAAGACACTCAAGTTAGGAAAAACAAGCCTCTAAGAACCTAGTACATAAAACATGAAGAGAAACTGCTATATAATAATGTCAGAGGCTAAGAAAACACAGTTTTTACTGGGGATAAATGGTGCTATAAATTAAATTACATGTATATTCTGATATAGTGGTTAGAAAATGTCGGGATCAAAGATCTAGGCCTTCTAGCACAATTCCAAGACAACCTAGAAAGGGTTTCCGGAAATAAAGAAGATGCAAAAATTCCAAAATGCAGCCCTAGGGCTGAATAATGCTTTGCAAATATATAACTTCTGGGAGGTGGATAATATGATATAGAAATGGCTGATACTCATCCAATAGATCTCCCGGATGAGGGGTTGCTCCCCTCAATGGGAATATAACTCACAAACTTGGGCACTAAGCCCTCCACTGCAACTGCCCTACAAAATAAGATGTTTATGAAGGAGACTGCGTTGTAGATGATGGCAGAAACTTGGCCTGATGTCAGATGACAAAATAATGCTTAAGGACCCTCCTTTCTAGCTTCTCGGATGAAGGGCTGCTCCCCTCACTGGAAAATAAGCTTAGAAACTAGATCTATCAATCCTCCATTGCAACTTCCCTAAAAAATAACACAATCCTAAAAAAGATTGCGCTGTGGATAATGGTTGAAGCTTGGCCTGATTCTGGATGGTGGAAATGGGGCTCAATGAACCTCTCCTGAGTGGGAACTCAAAGTCCCCCGAGGATGAGGGTGGGATTTCTGCTCAGAAACACCCTTATGCTAAACAGCACAACAGACTCCGCTAAACAGTTGAATCGTGCATAAAGTCATAAAATACCAAGACATAAAAAATATTTAGAATGCCTTCTGTGGCTTCCATCCCCCTCCTTATATGATTTGTGAGCCTTCTCACCCTTGGTCCCACACATTAAATATTATACTCTCATGGAGACTCCCTCCCACTAACATTACGTCTTCCCTCAATAACTCTCCACTACCTCCATACCAACACTATTTATTTGGTCAAACTTGACCCCATCCACATGGTTCAACCTCTATTAACCCCTAATATGGCTTTATCCAGCTGATAAGATGATCCAAATTCACATTAGGAGTGGTTTTATTACTAACAAGGAGATTTATGGGTCTCCCTACCCTCCTTTTCATCTATCTAAATGAAAAAAGAAAAAATTAATATTCCAACTAGCTGAAAGCTAATTAGGAATATTACAAGGTTCCCTAATGGTTGACTGGTTCCTCTGTTAAAATCCAACGGATTTTGAGTAACAGGCACAAGCAACGGAGAACTGAAAGCTTTCCAAGTAGTTGAGGACAAAATACTAATGGATGCGCCTTCATCTATAGTCCTTCTTGGTACGACCATAGTGCAGGCCTATATAGTGAACTCAAAGGGAACGTAAGAAGGAAGATGGTATCCCGTGAATTGAATCCAATAAAAGGAAGCAACCAAACTAAATGGAGGGGTTTCCATAGGAATAAGAGGATTATCCCCTTGTGTTACGGGAGTGGAAAGACCATCCTCTTGGATTCCCGGAACGATATTAGGAGGATCACTTTCTGGTATTGCTGTGACGGGAGGTGGAGGATCACCCTCCTGGATCATGGGAACAGGAGGACCTCCCTCCGATCCCGGGGACTCAGAGGAAAAAAAAAGAAATTGACTGGGATGAGATCTACTTTCTACGAAAAAGACTTGATGAACTGTAGGGCGAATCAGGTCAGCCTTTTCTTCAACAAATGATTTGTTGGAAATGGACTCATGAGACTGACTTTCGGAGAGAGTGGCATTGACCAGAGATTAATGCTGATCAATTATTGATCAACTAGTGGAGGACTCGATGAAAAATTTCGATAACCAACGGGAAGACATGATTCAGAAGCTGTAAGAGTTTTCAAAATTTTAGAAGCGTCATCCAGATAGGGACAGAGGTGAATGGGATGGTTCCCTTCACATAACATACAAGGAATTTTGATCTTACCCTCTTTCTTATGAGTCTTACTATCTCTAGCTAAAGTTTCATCATCAACATGCTGTCCAAATGTTGATGACGACGGATGAGTCGGACCAACGAAGCACACTTGTAACACCTTAGGAATACTAGGGAAATCACGAAGAAGGTGGTCAGCCTCATATATCTTGCAAGGGAATTTGACTTCACAGATTGGAGGGGGAGGTTTTTCAATATCAGCCGCATGGGTAGCGATGGTGGTTGGTTTTCCCCCATGCTTATTTTTCTTCTTCTTCTTCTTCTTAGTCACTTGGGTACTAGAATCCAGACTTTCACCAGGAGAAGAAGAAGAATGAGGTGAAGAAATGGGTGAAGAAGGTCAGGGGTCAACCTTAAGATCAACCCAAGGTTGACATGGTTCAGGCAGAGGAGAAATCGGTTGAGAAGCCATTTGGACGTTCAGAACCACAGGGGTTGAAAATAACCAAACCAACAGACCAATGGTTAATCCCGAGAGGGACAACGTTTCCATGTACGGAGCACCAACATTTCAAAAAGAAGAAAACGGGCTAGGATTCCCATCTGAGGGGATTCCTTGGTTAGTAAAATCAGGGACCATTTCCATTAATGGCAACCTAAGATCAGATTTGGAGATGAGAACGGGTGAAATGTTATTATGGCCAATAAATTTTAGAAAGTAGACACAAAAGAATAAAAAAGAGGGATAAACTAGGCAAGAGGATTTACCAAGTATTCGTGAACTAAAATATACACCTTAGCAATAAATTTACCAAGAAATTAACGTATGGCAGCTAATTTTCTTGAATGTTGTGTTTGGTGTATCACGTTTACAAGGCGGGAGACTCAGTTACCTATGGTAGGTTTGCAGCCTAATGGTGTCTCCCAAAATATATGCGATGGTACGTTGGAGTCCAAATCCATAGTAGTGATGTCTGATGCATAACCATTCAATGAGAGCATCCAAAAATATACTTTCATACATGAATATACTTCCAATGCGGGACAAGATATCACCCCCGGGCTGTAACGCAGACTGTTAGCGACATCTCCTAAGCTTAACGACATCAGAACATGTCTCTAGCCTAGAACTCTAAATGTGATTCATTAGCTTCCAAATTCTTCTTAGGTTGATTGAATAAATTTTAAGGTTGATCATGAATTATGTCTCGATTTCAAGGCTTAAAACGATTGTTGCCTGAACACCTATAATGCAACTAATATGAGAAATGATCCTTCTCAATTCGATGAATTCTATCTAGTTTAGGGAAGAGTTTCAAACAACGATGCAACAATCAATAATGTAGCAAATGAAACTTTTATGAACTAAACCACTCACACTATCCCAACCCAAAAAAAAAATATCCACAGATATCAACCATGCAACGTAATCTATGCAAAATTTTATGTTGGGAAAAGTATGCAATTGTAAACTATGCACATTTTCGTTTTTATTTTCCATGAAAAGCTAAATCAATGGGATAAGGAAATTCACACAATCAACGCAGAAGACAAGAAAACGTATTGAATGATATTTCACTATTTCCCCCAAGTGAATAACCTAAGAGAAATGAAAACCCTTTTCACTCCTTTATCTTTCAATGAAATGCACTAGAAAATCGAAACGAAGCTTTTCATTTTTGAAGCAAAAACGAAACAAAAATCCTTTTGTATATTTCTTATACGCACAATGTAAAATACAGAATGTAAATAAAAGACAATCACTCGCTCTGGATACTAATGAAATCTCTCAAAATGCTACAAGAGGCAAAGATTCAAAGAAAACAAACTTCAGTCGAAAGCAAGCAATTGTGATCTATGCTTGATAGTGAAAATAAACTCAAATTCACACAAGGTTGACACTTGAAAATTATATTTTTGATAACCGACAGAAAGAAAAACTAAATAAAAAAAAATCTTGAAATATATGACAAGACTTGATTCGATAATAAATTTGGAAATCAACAAAGCAAGCAACGACTCGAGTGACCTGAAAACACCTAGAAACCCTAGGATGATAGGGATGCACTAGCTTTGCAAAAGAGAAAACCAAAGAAGTGAAACTTGAATTAAAAATTCCGTTGAACAGAGAAGAACAAGAGTTATTCAAACAAAAAATAAAACCAATTGAAGGAAACCCTAAAAAGTTATACACAGAAATTGGCGCGGCTATTAAGCTGCAACCCACATTGGAAGAGGAAAATAACTATTGTGCAAATGCATCCAGTGCCGATCAGCGCGACAATCAGAGAAATACTAGCGCCGATCGAGAAGAAGACTTGAAAATAAAAGGGTTTTATAAACTGACACCGGGCTTATCACTTCAACAGAGAGACAAATTTATGTAAGCATTTACAAAATATATAGAGACAAGGATATGGACACTCGATGAAAACTGATGTCAAAACAAAAAATCAAAAATTGAAAACAAGAGACTTAAAGGCTAGTAGTCCCCAGCGGAGTCACCAATTTTTTATGTAAGAAAATCCTCTATGTGGACAGAGACGATCCATCTAGCCCTAGGATGGGTATAATAACAACATGTAACAATCTAAATCCTACATTCCTAGATTGCAAATGGACGTAGATTATGAATAGATCACCAACCTCAATCTGATGTTGTTCCTCGCTTGAATCCCTTGATCCTTTGCGCTCCGTAATCAAATCCTCACTGTTGCCAGCATTTGTTTAACTGCATAAGATATCAAACAATAGAAAACATGAAAGCATAACAGATATCTCGCATAAACAGTCTACTTATTTGATCAAGGAGAACTAGAAATCCAATCACAGATTAAAGATGAGAATGGAAAGCAAGAATCAATTGTATTATATTAATATAGAGAGGGGGAGTTACAACCTTCTTCTTCATGTTGTAGCTCTCCTTCAATAGGTCTGGATCCAGGCAGTCTCCAAAGCGCTCGTTTCAACTTGTTACAAAGGGGTAGAAGGTCTCAACTCTCACTCAATGCCTATAACAACAAATATCTCCATGTTTTTATTCTATCTTTGTTCTAACTAGCAGAGGTATGGGAGAATTTCCATTTTATAGCAAGGGAATAAGAAACATGAATCCACTTAAGGTGGGTAAATGGGTTATCCCTTTGGGTGGTTCCACTTTTGTAGGAACAAGAATCCCAAAGGGAGAAGCTCGGCTCTATCCTCAGGAAAAAATAATCAACTCTCTACCACGAAGCTTCTAGATCTCAAGGCTTCACTTCCATTTTTTTAAAAATTTGCAGAAGAGGATCAACGCGGGTATGATTCTCATTCCAGCGCTGATAGGCACTGCCCCAGACCAAAAAAGAGCCATTGGCATGAGAAAGACACACAGAGGGTGTGTCGCTCTAGATAACCATGTTTTTAAGGACCTGCTTCTGGAATGGTAACAAAGAGTTTGCTCAATATGATGCAAGGGATATAATGGCACATTTTCATGATGGAAAATAGACACAGGGGTCACTGTTAGGAGTCTCTAGGATCAGGAACGGGAGTACAGGGATAGTGAAAAATTGTTGGGTAACAGATGCCCCTTAAAGCATGAATGTTGAATGAGAGTGAAGGGTGAAATGCTTTACGAGTACGTGCTAGGACAAAGACGTTGTCATTCGAAAACCTGTGAAAACAAGGACATATATACATAACATAAATCTCTGAGATAATCACATGAGATGAGGTATGGATGTAACCATCCATAAAAGAGATCATAAAACAGGATCCGAGTTATGGTCATAGCCATCCAAAATAAAGAGGATCACAAAGATAGACTCAAGGTATGGCTGCATCCATCCAAATGAAAGAGTCATGTGTACAATCATGAATAATACATATCGCCTTGCAGCCTAGGATTTATTAGACAAAACCCAGGCTCTTGTGCTCTATCACGACTTGATCAAGTACAAATTCAGGCATGTCAATGAATGAGTTGAAGTTGAACATGCATGAAAGTCACCTGATTACGAGTCAATGATGTAAACTATTCACAGGCACGAGAGAAACCACCAATAATGACAATGACCCTCAAGGTACTAGTAGTAAAATCCGCGAGATGCGAATAAGGAGCTAACGTCAAACACCCGTGAAATCATCCGGTCGAAGGAAAATGATGTGAGCCTGTCGTCGGATGGGAACAACCTACCATTAGGGCTTGTAGGCTCCAAGGTACTAAAAAGGGATCTCTAGATCAACTTCCCGGATAATGAACTGAAGTCGACAGGAAAAAATCCATCGAAGGAGGGCCATAATGTGTCCCACATTATCGACATGAGATAAAGGCAATAAGATAATAATTACAGTGATCAGAGAAACAGGCAATGAATAAGACACAAAAGGAACTTATCTTGAACATGTTGGTGACATGAATCCAGAGTTTGGTAGTATTTGACTCAAATGGAATCAGAGGTCATGTTGACAAAATTAGTAATGGCATGAGAGGCAAAGCATATTTCCCAAACCCATGGAGGCAAAGTGACGAATGTAGGATGTCCCCAACCTGATACAAAACAAAGGATGTCTCATGTTCAAGAGCGACATACTGCCGACACAACTAATTAATACATTCCATTTCCCCCCACCATTTTTGGTGAGTACAACAATTATTTTTGAATACAATATTGAAGGGGATAGCATATGCTTGTCATATAAGTTTTTCCTTCGGACAAATCCATCCTAATACATTTTACGAGCCCTGGGAAGGAGAAACTTGATGTCGTCATGGTGACATATCAAATGTCATTAAATTTTGACAGGCCTAAAAAATGTGGAACTCGACGTCTTTTCATGTTTAGAGAGTTTGAAAAGAGGTGAAAAGAAAACTCCAGATGTCCCTTTTCATAAATAGTCCCTCATACCCAAAAAGGTAGAAAATAAATTCTGAGAGAACCTCTTAGTTGCGATTGACTAAGGTATTCCTTTTTTGTAAATAATTTATCCCAACTTGAAAAAGGGGTAAACATATACTAGGTAAATGATGTTTCATGCACTTTAACGAGTTCAAAATGAAAATAACTCGACAATATTTAAATTTTTCGAGAGTCAGAAAATATCTTAAGGGTGACTCCTCCCGGAGGAACGAGTGGTATAAAGGATACCAACTGGTTTCAGTTATGGTGGAACTGCTCAAAACAAGATAAAAGTCAAGAGGCTAGCTAACAAGGCCACTAATTACAGTGGTTCCTTGGGAATGGGTAAAATAATCAGGTTAAGGCATATGATTGGAAAAGAATATGGTGATGACGGAATGAGAAAACCAAGGTGCATCTGGCAAAAAAGGCTGATAAAATGGCAATCACGAGAGGTAAAAAGAGAATGGTTTCATTTTTACGCAAACTTGAAAACATGGAAACTCTATTTAAAAAAGTCGCATGACCCCAACATGGTGACTCAATTTGAGGTACATTCCCCCCAAGATTCATTTCATTCACCTGAGTAGACTGCTAGTTACTAACAGATGGATGGAGTGAAGGTTCAATTACGAGATCAAGTGAACGACTCAACTGGGATTTTACGAGATCTGATCAAATACTCGAATTAAAAAGGGAAATTGTTTCATTTTTTAGCTAGGTTGACACAGTAAAAGAAATATCCTCATGATACCTAATTCTTTTTTTAACGAGGTTGACATAGGAAAAGGGCTATCCTCATAAGATCTTGTTTCATTTTTTAAGGAGCTTGACACCAGAAAAGGAACTATGCTCCGAAGAGCTTGTTTCATTTTCTGAGCTTGACACAAGAAAATGAACTATGCTCCGAAGACCTGATCAAGACCTATAAGAAGTCAGGGCTTCCAAGAGGTTCTCACTGAATTGGATAACAACATCTCAAAAATCGCGAGCTAATGCCCCCGGTAGACGGTACACGATGACACTATCACTGGATGAGGGAAATGCGCAAGTAGTCACATAATTAACCTGTGGCAGGGAAGACATCATAGGCAGGTAAGGACCAGGAAGGGACGATGGTACCAAATGTCACATCAGGACCAATGAATGAAAATTGATCAATGGTCATGATCCGACCTTCATTTGGAAAAAAAATCATGCGAAAGAGGGATGAGACAAGCGCTCCCATGACATAAGTATAGTTGTGCCCCAAGATTAAGTTGAAATCCAAGGGGCCTTGGAAAACCATCATGTCTATATAGAAAATATTGCCTCCTAAAGAAATCAGAAAATTTAGAAGGATCCCTAACGGTTGACTAGTTCCTCTGTTAAAAGAAAACATATTTTGAGCAACAGGCACAAACAGTGGAGAATCGAAAGATTGCCAGGGAGTTGAGGAAAAAATACTAACCAATGCTCCTTCATCTATAATCATGCTTAGTAAAACCATATTGCAGGCCTGTACAGTGATCTCAAAGGGCACGTAAGAAGGAAGACGATATCCCATGAATAGAATCTAATAAAAGGAAGCGACCAAACTACATGGAGGGGTTGCCATAGGAATAAGAGGATTATCCCCTTGCATTACAAGAGCGAAAAGACCATCCTCCTAGATTCTGGGAATGATATCAGGAGGATCACTTTCTTGGATTGTGGCAACGGGAGGCAGAGGATCACCCTCCTGGATCATAGGAACAGGAGGACCTCCCTCTGATCCCGAGGAATCAGACGAAACAAAAAGAACCAGACTGGGATGAGATCCACTCTCTACGGAAAATACCTGATGAACCATAGGGGTAATTAGGTCAAGCTTTTCTTGAACCAATTATTGGTTGGAAATGGACTCATGAGAGTGACTTCTGGAGAGAGAGGAATTTACTGGAGATGAATCCTGATCAATTATTTGATCAACTAGCGGAGGAATCGAAGAAAAATTTTGATAACCAACTGGAAGACAGGATTCAAAAGATGTAAGGGTATCCAACACTTTAGAAGCTTCATCCAGATAGGGATAGAGGTGAATTGGATGGTTCCCTTCACATAACCTACAGGTAATTTTGATCTTACCTTGTTTCTTATGAGTCTTACTGTCTCTAGATGAAGGTTCAACATTAGCATGATGTTTAGATGTTGATGACGATGGATCAGTCGGTCCAATGGACCACACTTCTAACACCTTGGGAATACCAGGGCAATCACGTAGAAGGTGGTCACCCTCACATAGCTTGCAAGGGAATTTAACTTTGTGGATTGGAGGGGGAGGTTTTTCAATATCAGCCGCATGGGTAGAAATGGTGGTTAGTTTTCCCCCTTGCTTATTTTTCTTCATCTTCTTCGACTTCTTCTTCTTCTTCTTAGCCACCTGGTTACTAGAATCTAGACTTTCACCAAGCGAGGAAGAAGAATGAGGTGAATAAATGGGCGAAGAAGGTGAAGGGTCAACCTTAAGATAAACCTGAGGTTGACATGGTTCAGGCGGAGGAGAACTCAGTTGAGAAGTCGTTTGGACATTCGAAACCATAGGGGTTGAAAATAACTAAATTGACAGACCAATGGTTAATCCTGAGAGGGATAACGTTGCCATTTATGGAGCACCAACATTTCCAAAAGAAGAAAACAGGCCAGGATTCCCATATGAGGGGATTCATTGGTTGGTAAACTCAAGGACCATTTCCATTAATCGCAACCTAAGATCAGCTTTGGAGATGAGCACAGGTGAAATGTTATTTGGCTGATAAATTTTAGAAATTAGACACAAAAGAATAAAAAAGAGGGATAAAATAGGCAATAGGTTTTACCAAGTATCAATGAACTGCAATATACACCTTAGCAAATAAATTTACCAAGGACTTAACATACGACAGCCAATCTCCCCGAATGATGTGTTCGATGTATCGCGTTTACAAGGAGGCAGACTCAGTTACCTATGGTAGGTTTGCAGCCTAATGCTGTCTCCCAAAATATATGTGATGGTACGTGGGAGTCGAAATCCTTAGTAGTGTTGTCTGATGCATAACCGTTCGATGAGAGCATCCCAAAATATACTTTCATACATCAATATACTTCCTACACGGGACAAGATATCACCCTCGAGCTGTAATGCAGACTGTTAGTGACAACTCTATGCTTAGTGACATTGGAACACATCTCTAGGCTAGACCTCTAAATTTGATTCATTAGGTTCCAAATGCTCCTTAGGTTGATTGAATAATTTTTAAGGTTGATCTTGAATTATGTCTTGGTTTCAAGGCTTAAAACAATTGTTTCCTGAACACCTATAATGCAACTAAAATGAAAAATGATCCTTTTCAATTCGATGAATGCTATCTAGTTTAGGGAAGAGTTTCAAACAATGATGCAAAAATCAATAATGTATCGAACAAAACTTTTCCAGACTAAACCACTCACACTATCCCAACCCAAAGCAAAATATCCATAGACATCAACCATGCAACGTAATCTATGCAAAACATTTTGTTGGGAAAAGTATACAATTGTAAATTATGCACATTTTCCTTTTTCTTTTCGATGAAGATCTACATCAATGGGAAAAGGAAATTCACACAATCAACATAGTGTAGGAATTTACAGGGTAAGTTCTGTAGATCAAGAACCAAAGGTCACCGCTCACAAACAGATCACAAATCAGTACACCAGTATAATCACGTGGTTAAAACCCTCAAAAAGGGAAAGAGTCCACGACCTGAGCCAATGTGGCCACTTTAGGAAATTTATTAATATAAAAAGAAAAGTTACATATTTTTCTCTTATAAACGGTTACCATAAAAATGACCCTCCATGCTCTTTAAATAGAGATCATGGACCAATTGGGTGTTAAGCCACGGATCAAGTGTCATTAATACCGAGGAGAGAGATAACCGTCAGATCACTACAAATCGTGATCGTCGGATTATAAGTTACAAATGTACATGGTAAAGAAACACACTTTACCTAACTCCACACTAGACTAAGTTATTCTTAACTATGTCCTATGTGTCAGAATATCCTAACATCCCCCCTTAAGAACAACTTGGGATAGGATTGAAGGATTTATAAAGGTGACACAATAGGAGAAGGAAGGAACCATTAGAGCCTATCCCCCCTTAATGAAAACTTTCACGAACTCCAAGCATGGATCGAAGTTTGGTAAACTTCACTTCTGTGAGAGCCTTTGTAAAGATATCGGCTTCTTGATCATTTTTTGGACAATACTTCACTTCAAGAATACGATCATGAATGAGCTTTCAGATGAAGTGTATGTGGAGTTCAATGTGTTTCATACGTTGATGTTGAACTGGATCTTTACATAACTGAATGGAACTTTGATTATCACACCAGAGTGTAGTTGGATGCTGCTGATGAAGACCAAATTCAGACAAGATCTAACTAAGCCACATGGCTTCCTTACTGGCTTCAACTGCACCACGATACTTTTCTTCTGCTGAAGAAAGAGAGATGGCACTTTGTTTCTTACAAGACCAAGTAATAGGTCCTGAACCAAGAGTGAATACATATCTTTCGGTAGACTTTCGATCATCAAGGTCACCATCCCAATCAAAATCAGTGAAACCAATCAACAATGGAGATGCTCCTGCACTGTAATGAATCCCAAACTGAACTGTACCTCGAATATATCGAAGTATTCTTTTAGATACTTTCTAGTTACTTTCATGAGGTTGGTGCATAAACTGAGTGACAAGGCCGAGAGCAAAGCAAAGGTCAGGACAGGTATGGGTTAGATATAGAAGTTTACCAACAAGTTGATGGTATAAGGTAGCATCAACTTCAGGGGTAGTACAAGTGACTGAAAGCTTGAATCCAAACTAAAAGGGAGAAGGGGTTGGCTTACAGTCTTCCATGTGAAAGTGGTGTAGAAGATCACAAGCATACTTGGACTGAGGGTAATGCCTTCCTTGGATTGAAAAACTTGAAGACCAAGGAAATAATGCAGGTGTCCTAATTATGTCATTTCAAAATGATTTTTGAGGCTAGACTTCACATGGTTTATATGGTTTGGATCACTACCAGTAAGGATAAGATCATCAACATAAAGAAAAAGGATGGTGAAGGACTTACCCACTTTCTTGGTGTAGACAGTGTTGTCAGAATGACACCTAGAAAAGCCATTATTTAAAAGAAATCTATCCATTTTGGCATACCAAGTCCTAGGAGCTTGTTTGAGACCATAGAGAGACTTCCTAAGGTGAAAAACAAGGCTAGAGTCATTTTGGATAAAGCCAGGGGGTTGTTCCATGTAGATTTCTTCATGCAAATCTCCATGTAAGAAGGCAGATTTAACATCCATTTGATGGACTTCCCATTTAAAAGAGGTAGCAAGGGAGAGAAAAAGGTGGATAGAATTCATTTTGGCAATAGGGGAGAAGGTTTCAGTATAGTCAATGCCTTCAAATTGTGAAAATACTTTAGCAACAAGACGAGATTTATGTCTTTAGAGTGCAAGCTTCTGTGATCCATAACATTTTAAATATAAATCTTCCGGGAAATCACATAATATATTTTGGAACCGACGCGTTTCGAACTACCAACTATAGTTCATCATCAGGATAATGAAGATTGGCTGATCTAACTTGCATATTTAAACTAAGAAGTGAGAAGCAACGGTCAAAACCCCAAAGAGTTAAAAACGGTCGAAAATTATAAAATAATAAAAATATAACTAACCATCTTTAAAATTAAAAACGGTAAAAAATAAAACCATCTATTTTATTTATATTTTGGTCTATGTATGGAAATTTATTTATTAAAATAAAATACTAATAATCTATTTTTATTTTATTTTATGTTATTTTAATTTAATTTTTATAAAAAAAAATTATTCATTCTTGTATTTATTTAATTATTTGTTTTATTTTATTTATTTATAAATTATTTAGTTTTGGTTTTTGACTTTGACTTGAATTCTGTGGTTTTTATTTTACCTTTTAGTGGGTCTTTTAATTTTTAGTTTTATTTTTATTGTTATGATTTAGTCCTTCTTCTCCTTTCTAATTTTATTCTTTCATATATATATTTATTTATTTATTTATTTTATTTATTGATTTTGTTCTATTATTTTATTTATTTTTTATAATTTATGACTTTGACTTGAATATATTTTTTACTGTTGATGGTTTTATTTTTTACCGTTTTTAATTTTAAAGATGGTTAGTTATATTTTTATTATTTTATAATTTTCGACCGTTTTTAACTCTTTGGGGTTTTGACCGTTGCTTCTCACTTCTTAGTTTAAATATGCAAGTTAGATCAGCCAATCTTCATTATCCTGATGATGAACTACAGTTGGTAGTTCGAAACGTGTCGGTTCCAAAATATATTATGTGATTTCCCGGAAGATTTATATTTAAAAAGAGATTTATGTCTATCCACTTTTCCATTTGGTCCAAACTTGGTTTTGTAAACCCATCTGCATCTAACAAGTTTTCTTCCTTTTGGAAGAGGAACAAGATCCCAAGTATTGTTTGCCAATAAGGAATGATACTCTTCATTCATAGCTTCATCCCAATCTGGATGACCAAAGGCTTCTTCAAAGGTTTTTGGATCAAGATTTTCTGGAACTTGAGCCATTAAGGAAGAGGCTCTTTCAAAATGAGAAAATTTACATCGTTGATCGGCAGGGTCACCTGCAAGAGAACCTACTGCATCCCGAGTAGAGTGGACCCATCTTGGAAGCAGTGGAGTAAAAGGAAAAATTTCAAGAGGTGGAGGAGGATTTTCATCCTCGCTGTAATCATCTGAACTAGAAGGAATGCTATTAAAAATAGAAGAGAGAGAGAGAGGTGGCACATATGCCGAATCAGGCTCGCAGGCCAAAGGTGGCACACCCGCCGAACTAGGCTCACTGGTTGATATATTTTCATGAAATTTTACATCTCTTCTAATGATTTTGTTTTTAGATTTTGGTTGAAGAATTCTATATCCTTTGACATCTTCAGAATCTCCAACAAAAATGCATTTTTCACTCTTAGGTTCTAAGGATTTATGTTTCGCATCTGGAATATGGGCCCAAGAATCACTTCCAAAAACACGAAAGTGACTTAAATTTGGTTTGATTGAGCTCCAAGCTTCTTCTGGAGTTATATTCTTTAAAACCTTAGTAGGAGTGTGATTTACTATGTAATTTGCACAGTTAATGGCTTCTACCCAAAAATTGAGACCAAGTCCTTTAGATTGAAGCATACAATTAGCCATTTCTTTTAAGATACGATTCTTCCTTTCAGATACACCATTTTGTTGTGGAGTATATGGAACAATATGTTGCAATTGAATGCCATGATCAGTGCAAAAGTTGATAAATTTTTTGTTAGCGTATTCTCCTCCATTGTATGATCTTAACTTATGAATTTGATGTCTAGATTTTTTCTCAACAAAGGCCTTAAAGGCCAAGAACATGTTAAAAACTTCACTCTTGAGTTTTAAGAAGTATAACCAAGTGCGTCTAGAAAAATCATAAATGAAAGTTAAGAAGTACTTGCAACCAGAGAAAGAAACAATAGGAAGTGGAACACATAAATGAATGTGCACAAGCTGCAAAGGGGCTGAAGCATGCCAAGAGGCACGTTTGTCAGAACTATCTCGATGATGTTTTCTGAGTACACATCTGGAGGAAACACCATCTCAGGAAGATACCATAGGGAGACCCATAACCATATTTTCCTTACATAGATTTTGAAGAGAGCGATAGTTTAAGTGACCAAATCTCTCATGCAAAAGTTTGCCCACTTCATCATTATGAGCAACAAAAATGGAGGGAAGACATGATGACCCAAAGTTGTCAAACTTATACAACCTTGTGGAATCATCAGCAATGCCAGTAGCTAAATTATGTTTAGGATCTTTGAGGTCCTTGATTACAACATCATGAGGTGAGAATTATACTATTTTCCCTTCACCTGAATGAGTTATCTGATAAACAGAGAGAAGGTTGCATGACAAGGTAGGAACACAGAGTACATCATTAAACTGACAATTATCAAGATGAATGGTTCCAGATCCTACAACACTAAGATATCTATCATCACCAACATAAATATGTTTGGTGTTACAATCATTTAAAGAAGAAAACATGGATTTATTTTTGGCCATGTTATAAGAAGCTCCAAAATCAATGAGCCACTCATGAGAAGGAGAAGAGGAAGATACATTTAATGCATAACTAGATCTTGATGCTTGACAACCAAAAGCAGAAAGTTTCATTCTTGAAGATGAAGGTGAAGTCCAAATTGATTTTGTGCTTCTTCATTGCTGCTTCTAAGGCTTCCATCTTCTTAAAACATTTGTACTGTATATGGCCATCACGATTAAAAAATTTGCAATGTCTATCGGTCTTCTTCCCTTTGTTTTTATTTTCCTTATCATTTTGGTGAGTTGCTTTTTCAATTTGTGGCTGTAATTGCTTAGGACCCTTGTCTGGTTTCGGACCATATTTTTTAGGATACTGCTTCTTGGGATTCTTTTGATATGATTGTTGTTGGGCTTCTAATGCTTTCTTAGAAGTGTTTCCAGGAGTGATAAGACCAAGTTGTAAGGGTTTTTCTTGTTCTCTTATCAAAGAATCACAAAAGGAATCAAAAGAGGGATTCTTATAGGTGGTTCCTAAAGAAATGATGGCTTCTCTAGTGGAATGGAAGGCGGAAACAAATACAGAGTATGCAGGGCGAATCTCAACAAGAATGCAATATATGAGGCTATTATCTTCCTTTTTGACCTTACAAAATTCTAAAAGAAGTCTAAGGGTCTTGAATTTGGACAAAAAGTCTTCAATAGAGGAGAAATTATTGGGGTCCAAAGTAAGCAACTCATTTTCAAGCTGATGGTCCCTGATTTTATTTTGAATGCCAAAGACAATATTTAGCTTGTCTAAGGCTTCATGAGGGGTGTCAATGTCAAGGATATGAAATCGAAGATCTTGATCAATGGACATTCCTATCAACCCTCGTGCTTGATCTTGTTCATTTTCCCATTTAGCGACTTTATCATCATCAGAAGGTTTAGTTTCTACTCTTGTGGCTATTCTATAAATTCCTTTACTTCTAAGTATATCTACCATGTGAGGTAGCCATTTGAAATAATTGGTGTTGTTAAGAATAATCGGGCATGCACTTTCCATTTAAAAAAAAAACTAAAGCTGAGAAAAGTTGAAACTAACTACTCCAATGGAAAGACCTCGAAAAATTAGGTCGTTTAAAAAAAACGACTCGAAAAACAGCTTCCAGATATTCCTAACATCCCCCCTTAAGAACAACTTGGGATAGGATTGAAGGATTTACAAAAGTGACACAACAAGAGAAGGAAGAAGGCATTAGAGCCTATTCACAGAAGACAAGAAAAATTATTGAATAATATTTCACTATTTCCCCCAAGTGCATAACCTAAGAGAAATGAAAACCCTTTTCACTCTCTTATCTTTCAATGAAATGCACTAGAAGCGAATTGAAATGAAGCTTTTCATTTTTGAAGAGAAAAAGAAAAAAAAATCCTTTTGTATTTTTATTATACGCACAATGTAAAATTTAGAATGTAAATAAAAACAATCACTTGCTTTGAGTACTAATGAAATCTCTCAAAACGCTACAAGAGGCAAAGTTTAAAAAATCAAAGAGAGACCCAAACCAATTTCCTCAAAACAAGACACTCTTCATTTCTTATGATCATCCATGCTTGATGTCAGCCCATACAATCTATAAGTAATAAAAATATGAAAAATGTAACCTAGATGCATCTAATCTATCATGAGAAATATCACATGAAATTATTTCTAATGCGAAAATCAGCATGCAATGCATCCTACCCTAACATGCATATGGTACAAAACTAATATTAAGCGTAATCATAAAGCAAGTGCAACCAACATATCATAAAATCAATATAAATATACTGGCCTATATGATTACTCATGTAGCATATATCAAATCTAAGGTGGAAAGAATCACATGGATGATAAGGTCGGCAGGAGGTAGAGAAGTTGGATTCCCACACATGCATGATTATGTGAGAACATGTAAGAAAATGATGTAATATAGTCCATGAGATCCTCTCTTCTAACCAAAATATGGAGATGTCAATGATTAGGCTCATAAACGTTTGATGGATGGCTATCTCGGGCCTCTTATTTCCATGATGGTCCTTATCATTTGTGGGATATTTTATGGCTTCCACAAGGTTATGATTAGTAGGAAATGGAGACTGATGAGATGGGGAAACACACATATGTTGCCCATGATGATCATACTGGAAATGGGAGATTATAGATTGATCATGATCCTGAAGGGGTTCCCAAGGAGATAAAGTATAATCAACGAGGGGCTCATCCTTGACACTATGCTTGGAAGGGGGAAAGGGCTCACTGCCACTTTAGATCATGTGATAGGAGGTGAGGGAATCACTTGATGAAGACTCAAGATGATGACTAAAAAGGGAGTATGAAGTATTAAATTCAATGTGTTTTTCTTCCCCAAAATCATAATCTAAATCCTTAAGTGATTTGAACAAGGAATGATACTCAAGAGAGGTGGGAGCCTTATGAATTTTCTTAGCATGAAATATTGGGTCCCTCCTAAAAGGAAAACTGATCACTCCCAACTTCCCCTCTTTTTGCAAAGGAAAATAAATATTCCCCTTCCCAATATTACTAATGGATATCTCATCATAAATAATGCTCGAGAGAAAGGGAAAACTAAGCTCATCCTCATCTTCCTTGTCAATGTCGTAAATAGGATCACAATCAAATTGAGGACCAAAAATTTCCCATTTACCCTTTTCAATGTGGAAGTAATCTTCAATATCACCTTCCAAGTGGCTAATGGGATCACCTTCCTCAAGTTTCTCAAAAGGATATTCATCGAGAGTAATATGCTTGAGAAAGGTAAGGTTAGTCTCAACTTCTCTTTCCATGGACTCATCCTTCCCAACACATGTGTTCTCAAAATCATCATTTTCATCATGTGGACCCAAGGAATCATCTTCCCATTTATCTCTCAAGTTCTCAAGGTCTTGATGATTCTCGTTGAAGGATTCCTCTTGAATGCTCAATGCGGGACATACTTGAAAATGTCTAAGAAAGCCATCAACAAACTCCTCAATAGATGATATGCTCCTAGGTTTTTGTTTTTGCAACCATGAGTTATGACCATAGAGAGAACTAAAGAATAACAATATAAGGATATCCTGGTGGACCACTTTCTCCTTTGAAGTACGTGCATTAAATCTTTCCACATTGTGAATTGCGGAACTTGGGTCACCATCAAATACAAGTACCCCACGTACCATCCTTCCTATGACATAATTGGGGTGCCCTGGGCACGGGGGCTTCACAGGGGGATAAATACCATACCACATGGGTTCATATTGGGGGATATATATTGAGGAAAAAATAACATAATATATTGATCATATATTAGGGGGTAAAGCATTTTTATATTGACAGGTATAAAAAATGGAGCTCAAAGCTAGAAAAAATATAAAGGGGTATAAAAAATGTTAATGAAAAAATGGATACCTACAACATCTAGTGAAATTATGGGTATTTTAAATTGGGGAGGTGTATAAGGTTTATATTGGTGGGGGGTTAAATAATGTTATTTTTAGAGGTATTTTTGAATATGTAGTCAAATGAGGGGTATTATTTAGTATGCCATGAACACACATGATATGTCAGAGGTTCATTGAGTGAAGCCCCCGTGGCCTTGGGATGTTAGAAATGTCCAAAGAAGGGGAACCTATTTGAGGTATACATGACAAATACATAAGATTCATCAGGGTGAATTTGAAGATGCCTAGAAACATACTTGCTTCACCATACAAGCATTGACCTTAAATTTTAATGAATAACTAGGGTTATGTTCTTTTAATGGAGTCACCAATAATGATATATCAATATGTCATAATGGGAACAAAATAAACTTCTCGTGTCCCCAGAAACGATGCCAGAAATGTTACCACTCAAACCAACAGGGGACCTAAGAGGGGTTCCTATGAGGGCAACTTCTAGGTTGAGGGCAACGATGGAGACTTAGCCCACTGTCACAACAGCTAAGACTCCCTTCTCCTTACAGAATTTCACTAATGGGAGGAGCCCAAGTAGTTTAGGATGTCACTTGTAAAGTACATATATCAATGAATAGGTGTGGAGTGACCCTAGAAACCCTTTCCCTAGGATAGAATGAAGAATGAGAATTGCTTGCCTTTCAAGAAAGGAAATTCATGTTCTAGAGAGATGGGGTGAGGATTGGAGGGTTGAGGTAGAATAATGAGATTTATAAAGGAGGTTCTAAATCCCTATAATTTTAAAAGAACATGAATTCAAAAATAGCCCTTGATGAATAGTCTTTGACAACAAATTGGACCACACGGGGCCAAGTGGAACCAGTCCACATTCGGGGATGGAATTTAGAAACCAATGATGTTCTTATCCTTGACAAGGTGAGGGTAAATTATCAAACAATAACTTTTTCTTCAAAAGGTAAAATTGATCCTACTAGGTGCTAGCCTTGGGAAACATGTGGCAAAAATTTATCCTAGAGCTAGGGATTGTGATATCCCGAGATTGCACCGTTGGAATGTATTCAAAATTTGATGAGACTTGGGGACCCACCAACGTAGTTGACCCTAGGAGATAAAAAATTTTCTATGGCCATATTTCTAGGAAATTGATGCCCTAGGTGACCTAATGGGTCTATACCTGGGAAAAATGGATAAAATGTAAAAGTAAGAGTTAAAATTATCACCTTGTGAAGGATTAGTACCTAATTTCACTTGGGGATATGGAGTCAACGATAATTAAAAATATGAATGTATGTCTATCGTTCAAGGAGGATTCAAAGTCAACTTCATCCAATGTTAGAGGTTAGAGAAGAGAAGTGACTTTAAAACATTTATACTTCTTGCAAAAAGTGAAGGTTTATTGAGACAACGTGATTTCTAGGAAATTTCATTCATATAACATGGACCATACACATATATACGCTAAAATAAGCACATAATTTCACATTTAACATATGTAGAAATTAGCCCTGATCATAGCAAAGTTCAAATGTATGGAACAAAAAGAAGAATGACATCAAATTTTCACTTACACATTATATAATATATCCAAAAAACATCATATTCACAATATAAGAAGCTCCAATATAGAGAGAAACCAAATCCATACATCAAAATTCATCGATCATCCAAAAATCTCCACCAAGGAAAAAATTTGAAATTCTCTTCAGAGAGAGAAAGATCCCAATGCAAGTGATGATACAAATGAATCCAAATAACTCCTATTTATAAACCTATCATGAGTTCAATTTAGCTAATGAGCCTACATTAGCCTCTAAAAAATAAAATAATGTTCAAATAAACCAACTTTTTGTGACAATCCCACCAAACTAGCTCATAAATGAAAGAATAAGTCTCTGAGAAGGTCAAATAATAATATATGTATGTAGTGGGGCTCTCCAAAAGGTCTACTAATTTCCATAAGTGCCATAATGATGAATAAACTCCTCAAAATTTTATGGACAAGGGGGTGGCCCCTTGTTCTCCAAGTAGTAGAGTTGTGGTGCTCCCAATGGGTGTGGGGGCAAACCAATGACCCCATGGGTCACCATATGTGTTGAAGATGCCTTTAGATCATTTCTAAGTGCTCATATGATGGAATAAATGTTTCCATGTCATCGTACAAGTCCTGGGGCACCTGCCAAGTGTGTGGTGCTCCTGTGGGTCATGTTGGGAATAATGTACCAAGTGTATCATCCTCATCCCAAAGGTAGATCTATAGTAATCTACGAACATCATAGGGGATCCATGGAGTGTTTTCTGCTGCTTTGGAGGCCCATGGCTCTCTACACACACCCTACATGTTCCAATTTAGCCTTCTGGGAGGTTAGGACCCCATATAGGGAGGCCAAACCCAAATGTACACCATCTATAACCTTGTATAAGATCCAATGTGTCCCCTAGCCTTCGAGCACAACAAGTCAATAGAGTATTTTTGTAAAAGAGATTACAAACCATAAACAAAAAGGGCACTTCATAATGGCATGCCCTTCTGTAGCAGGCTTTGGCATGGGCTAATGTCTCCAAGCTCCAAAGGGGGTTATCCAAGTACCTCATTAGGAGGTTTCTACCATTGGAGGGGATAGTATGTCCAGGGTACATCCCTCAAAGGGAGGTGTAAATTGAAAAAGAAGTAAAATGGAATAGGTAATGAGAGGGGTAGTCCTAGGCCACATATTGGGGCTCAAGGGTAGTTAGAGAAAGGGGAGCCCACACCTGGGTATATAAAGTGTAGGAGGGAGAAATCATGGTATATGAGTTGCCTGAACCTTGATTTTTCCACCCTTATTTATATTCATTTTTTCCTTTTATGAATTTTCTTTAATTAAATTCTCGGGGCTCAAAATACAAGGGCATTATGTGTAAGATATAACAATGATTACCCCCTTTTTTGTAGAGTGGTTTATTTTCCTCTAGGGGTTGGGACAATCATGGGTTCTTGAATGATAAAGGAGGCTCATCTAGGGCCTATGGAACCAGGGTGATGACCATAGGTATGGGGAAGAGCTCGTGTATTATGTTTTTCCCACGTGCTAATTATTTTTTTCCCGACCATATTTTTCATTTTGTGGTACAATTTCCTGTTGAATGTGGTCATTTATGCTTTTACTTTTTCTTGTATTTGCTTCAACCTCTAGGGCATACTTCCATATGTGATACAAGGTAGGGGGAGAGGGCATAAGGAGGTTGACCCTATTTTGACCCAGGTAGGATAAATTATGAATGGGGGTATAATGAGTGAAAAAGGAGTAAAATATGTGGATAAATGAGCAGGAAGATGCACCCAAAGCTGGGATTTCCCAATTAGTACCACCCTAGAACAAAATGGTCAATAAAGGAGATCCCACAACACTAAGATCCAAGGGTAACATCCAAAATATATCAAGGGGACAAGAGAACAAGCTAAGCCCACTCTTTCCACCAAATCCCCCCATCAATCCATCGCCAGAAGTATCCATGATAAGTAAACTCGATATTGAATTACCAAATTACAAGACATACCTTTATATTTAAGATTCCCACCTTCAAACATACGATCAATACATATGGGTGAGGGACCACATGGCTGGCTAAGGTGGCAGAGAAATGGCACAATGAGCTAGTTGAGGGTTGCAAGGTGATGTTGACTGAGGTCCATCATAGAGAAATAATTCTCCTAGGGATATCGCCCATGAAGTGGTGGGTAACATGGCTTACCAAAAACTTGCACTTCCAAAGTGGTTTATGCCTGACCACAAATCCGCACTTAGAAAGTGGTTTTAATATTACCACGAATTTCATGGGGGTACACACAATTCCAGGTACAAAATATTACAACCTTTTGAATGACCATTACAAAACATCATAAACTTGCTTACTAATACATGTATGTGGCACATAATAGACCTTAATCGTGAGTATATTCCACAAACTCACACTAACGCACACACAATTTCACTTAGTTTTCCACCATCCTTTAATTGTTGATGCAAATCCAACAACTATTCTATAATTCCATCTTCACTATCATATTTTCATCATATCTAGTTGTCAATAATTCTTGTAAATAATTTTTTTAAATTATTGCAATGGTCAGTTCCAACATAGACTCAAACATGTGACAATAGTTGGCTAAAATAAATGCCAGGACAATAAGACATCCTATTCTTTCAACCAGATTTACATTAATGAAAAAACTTGAATTGATGTATTGAGAAACACCCATGATGTTATAGACTTGAATCTGGTGCATATGCTTGTCATCTTCGTTCCATTTTTCATTGGTTCAGTTCTAATCCTCAACAATCCTCAATGTCGTTCCCTTCACAAAATTCTTAAATACCTTTACGTACTCTAGTTTAATAGGATGGAATTGCAACATCCTTTTTGATGTGTTAATGATTCACTGATTGACTAAAAGTTTCACAAGAAATTACCCTACTATCCTTGGAGAGGACAAGGCATTGCCTAAAAATCATTGCTAGACACAGAAGGGGCCATGATATTGTTATTTTTTCATGTGTTGATTTCACATCACCATATAGTTTCCTTCTCCTTAGTAGCATTCGATGGCGGGAAGCTTTAATTGAGATTGGACGACACCATCACAGCCCAAAGATGAGAAATACACAATACAATGCATGTGAAGGCTACATATAGGATCAACACAAATATTTCTTTCTAATTCATGTGTATCTTCATCCCATTCTTGCGCTACAACAACTCCCCATAAAATTGCACCACCATGGATTCCACTATGTTGAATAAAGTCAATTTCATCAAACTCAAGATAAATTTACATCCATATGTGCCTCTTGGAACAAATTTATTATACACTAGAGAATAGGGAATTTGACAATACGATAATAGAGCATGTCAACTAATAGAAACATCTACTTCGAGACAAGCCAATCCTTGGATTATGACCCAATCTAATCGATCAGCATAGTTGCAATGTTGGCTAAAATATTCAAGCGAATGACAACCAAATTAATGTTTCCCAGACACCTTCACCATTATTCCATCATTAGGTGATCTCTTGTTACTAGAATTTGCAGACAAGCCATAACATCTCAACACTCAAATAGAATACTCAATTGGAAGCTCGCTCTTGGGCTAATCGAGGTTAACTCACAACACCACGCTAAAGTTTATTTTATTGAAGAATATTAACTCAGAAAATCAATCTATCACACAACATCAATAACATGCATAAACTCAACATGGTAATCTCAACATTTCCTTCTTCCACATTGGTTCTTTCCACTTTCATTGTGTGTGATGGATAAAAAAAAATGCATAAACCATCTTACAAACAAACTGAAACAACCCTATGCCCCTAAGCTCTCCCATGAGGGATATAGTATACACAAGCTCTGATACCAAGTAAAATTTGCATAATAAACTCAAAAATTATATTCACAATAAAATAATAATAAAATATAAATAAAGGAAGCAATGTCTTGAGATAGATAATCTATCTTGGACATACAATCTCTTGGTTGAGTGAATATCTCGACCACACACCAATATAGAAAGCTAACTAGTTCGAGAGAATTTGTCAACCAACTGGACCTCAAAAAACTCCTAAACACTAGGAACAAACTCTTATACTTGGAAAACATCACAAGAAAGACTAGGAATTATATTTTCCAGGTATTCTAATGATATTTATATTTAAATTTAAATACCTTGTATTTAAATCCTTGATGCTTCATATTTACCAAGAACAAATTGCATATGAACATCATTCCTTAGGTAAACCAACATAGATCGATCTTAATAATGGATCTAAGATGAGCAGAGAGGGATCAAATTTCTTTAGGTGCAAAATTGTTTTTTAGGGTACAAAAAACAATGTGTAATTTGTTATTGTTTTTATTGTATTTTTGAATGTTATATATATATATATAGATATAAAACATGTGCATTGATTCATTTTATTAGCACACATTAAATGTTTTTTTTTGTTATTAATATATTTTTAAGTATACTTCAATATTAATCAATATTAAAATATTTTATTCATAATTTATATTGGATATTTTATTATATACAAAATTAAAATATTTTCTTTTAACATTTTTTTCTTATATATATATGAAGTTTCAAATACCATGGGAAAATACCATGGGTGGTCAAAACTTGGAACCCAAAAACCGCCAATGGTAAAATTATATATATATAATTTTACCATTGGCGGTTTTTGGGTTCCAAGTGACTCAATGCCTATGTCGATATGTGCCTCTCTTATTGCAATAGATTTATCACTTAGACGAATTGAGTTCCACACATCTACAATGAATCACTCGCTTAGAGAATTTTAGTATTAGAAATTTCCACAAAAAATGACATGTTCAACAATCACTTGAATCTACCATTGATCTAAAAAAAATCAATGATCCACACTAACCAATTAACCCCTCTTAGTACCAACACAAGTAGATTTCAATGCCCTCATAGCACAATTGTCATACAAAATTTTATTTCGTTGCTAAATCACCACAACACATGGTTAATAGGAAATAGACTCATCCATGTAAAACTCACATATGATACCACCCATAAACAATGACTAAAACCACTATTACAGAAACACCATATCAATAATACATAGTAATTTCAACAATAATATCCAGAGCAAATACACTCATCTAAAATAATCTATTTCTACAATGATTTTTTTATTAATAAGATTTCATTTCTATTAGACCTCTTGTTAGGGATTCAAGTCCATTCTGACTCCAACACCATGTAGAGGATATGAGAGTATACATTTTTTCTTCACAAATAAAAACTCATGTTGAGTGTTCTATTAACAAATAATTGTATACTTATAAATGCATAAATCTATGCCTCGAACTATTATCTTTGTTGGGGTAGGGATGTCACACATCTTGCATTATTGTGAAGATCTTTTGTGATACTATTGAGAACTTTACAATGTTGTAGAGAACTTTTGCAACATTTCCTTGAAGTTTTGAAGATAACTTCAGCAATGCTCCTAAGAACATGAGTATTCCATTTGCTATCCTAATGTTGTTTCAAGTTACCAACATTCAATGGATCTATAGGGTTCTAGGACTCTTATTGGGTAGGGGATGTAGATATAAGGAGATATACAAGTGGTTATGTGTTTTAGTTAATTAATGGATAAGTGAGTTGGATGAGAAAGAAATAAATTCCGGTCACTGTGTTTACTATAGAGGAAAATTATATGGTAGCTAATCATGCTTGTAAGAAGGATATCTAGCTTATGAAACTTTCCTTAGAAATAAGGTGAAGTTAGAAAGTTATCATGATTTTATGTGATAGCAATAGTACCAATTTCCTAACTAAGAAACTAAATTTTCATACCAATTAAAAGAATATAGATAACCAATACCATTTCATAAAGGACATGGAAAAGGATGGAAAGGTGATAGTTGAAAAAGTTGACACCATGAAAAATGGTTCAAAAGTATTGGTGAAACTAATGAGCATAGATAAATTCAAGTGGTGTTATGATTCCATGTTCCTTAGCAATTATCTCCTATTATAATTCATTCTCCCATTTACCCTAGCAAGATATATGACAAGTGGGAGAATTTTGGATCAAGTGTGTTATACACATTGTGTTGTTGTGGATAACTTATGCAAGAGTCTTGCAATTGTTATAGCATCATTTTCCACCTTCATGTGCTTGATGATTGCCAATTTGGCTTTGGGCACCCTTTCCCCTCAGAATTGACCATCTTCACAAAAAACAATATCTTAAAACCCATACATGACTCTGCCCAGACTTTTCTGCGTATATACACGAGTCCATTCACAGATATCCATGTATACCTTTTTAATCATTAATATATATATATATTATTCCCTATTTTTGAGGCAGGGTTGATGGTTATTCCCATAATTCAACCACCCCAACCTGTGGCCTAACTGTTTCCAACTGCAGAAACTAATTTGAGGGAGTATAAAAGCCCCTCATGTGCATGGCCTAAAGGAGGGAGAAAAATATAGATATTATACTCTGTTGGAGCCCTATTTCAAGTCTGATATTCTCTTGCCTCCTGCACTTCCCAGGTATATTCAGGAAACCCTTGTTTCCTTGAGATGCTCATCATCCTATATGACATCTAGTGTGCACACAACTTGGAAGAATTCTTGTGAGGCTAGGGCTGGACAGATCCAGAGGACGGTATGCGCAAAGGCCGTGGAAGGATTCAGGTGATCTATCCACGTTTCTATTACTGTACGTGCCATTTATAATAAGAAGAAACATCTTGTTCCCAATATTCACATGTTTATATCTCTTTATATATGTGTAATGATCATTAATTGAATATTTAATATTATTTTTATGATATTATGCATGAGTTACGCTAACATCTAGGAACTATATATGTTGTAAAACTAGAGTTTTGTGTTCGTTCTTTCTTGATTTTCAGGTGACAAAGCATGAAGGGTTGTTGGGGGTTTGCACCCCGCGGGATCTACATCAAACGTGGGACTTTCGAGTAAGTTCCGCAACTTGTTATATCTCGTTTTCAGTATAAAAGATAGGTTAGGTGAGTCCTTCTTGAATGGTATGCCCCTAATCTGTGAAGGTTTCCGACCCAAAAACCTTTAGGGTATTATATCCCGAAATAGAAATAGTGACTCCACTGGGGATCACATTTTTGTGATTTCCCGTTTGGGTTGTTTTATCTGTCTTGTAGGTTCCCAATAGTTTCTATCACTTTTTCCAATTCAGTAAATCTTTTTCTAGTCAGACTGAAGACCTGGTCTCTTGATCAAGCTTGAAATTTTTTTGTTTTTCTTTATTTACCTTTCCATATGCAGTTTTTCTTCTGCACAGTTGCATATACATGCTATTTTTTGGAAAGGGACCCGCGTATACGCGAGTTTCCTTTGTCACAATCGCATATACACACTTGTTGCTAAACTGCAAAAGTGCGTATTCCTGGGTAAAATTTGAAATTTTTGGTTTTAAGCCTTTATGGTCTTGTTTGCCTATGGTGACCTGTTCCTGCAGTGTCTTTGAGGTCTCTGGACTGTGTCTAAAGTGGTTTTATGTCTATTTCATCCTTATTTGTGTGAAGACCCACTCATTTGGTGAAATATTTGTGTGTTGTGTTTTCAATTCTGGCTTGAGCACCAAGGTATTTTCCTGAAGATTCTTGGTTGTTCTAAGTATTCAGGATAGAGAGCTTCTGCTCATTTACTCTTTCCTAACCTTATGTGTTGCTTCACATTTTGATTTTCACCTATTTGGTGTGTTTGGTTTTCTTGATTTCATAGACTGGTTTTGTTGCAATTTTTGAAGGGTCTCTTATTGATTCTTTGGAGTTTTTGTTCGTTGCAAGTTTATGCTATTGTGCTGAGTTGATTTGTTGAGTTTATATAAGTCACGCTACGAGAGTAGCATGGTTGGCTTTGGGCATTTTGTTGAGGCTTTCGCTCGAAATTCAAGTTTTCTTGACTCAGTTACTGGATAGTTCCATTGGTCTTCTTGAAATCTCTTTTTCCTATAAACTCAAAAGCCCAAAAAACATTTTGTTTTCTGTTGCTTTTGTTTTCAATTTGTTCGACAGTTTCTTTTCATCTTTTGAAGCTTTTTTGAGTGTCTAGTCTTCGGTTCTTGGATTGATTAGGAGGGGAGTATTCTTTTGATTTCTTTCTCTTATGCCAAGTATGTTTTGGTGTTTTTATACATAGGATTTCTGGTTTGGAACTGGCTCCGTTGACTGCCAAAAAGTGATTGAGCCTTGGTGTTTTTAGAGACTTCTCTTTTCTTTTTCATATTTAGCATCTTAGGATTTGCATGTATTTGGTAGTTTGCATTAGGTGCACATAAGCATTTTTAGTATTTTTCGTAACTTTTGAGTTGTGTGAAGTGTAAGCATCCGAAAAGAAAATAAAGTGTAGTCTCGTAGAACCTATGTAGAAATCACTCTTCATCAAAAGGAAATCAGTGCATTTGCATGTAGTTTGGTTTTCATTAGTTTCTTGTGTCATACAAACACCATCAGTTTCAATTCCACACACCCTTGACATAAAATAATAGCCAATTAAAATAAGCGCTATAAATAAAAACAACTAGAAATTTTTTGTATTATTGTCATACACCAACTAGCTAGGTTATAGGGCCTTGGATTAGGTGAGTGGAGAGTTAACTCTCCAAGGCCGCTCAAATTTTGAAACATAGAAGTTTATTAATGATAGAAATCCAACACCATTAAGTGGACAGGGAAAGCTCTCCTCTAGAGAGTCAAGCGCGAGGGAAAGTGTAGGCAGAGAAGAGAGATACCCCCTCTCTTATTTGCTGAATCTTGACCTAAGACCGTTCCACCCAGCTGTCGATATTGATTGGTGCCCATAGTTGCCTATCGTAGGGACCACATAGGTGACTTCGAGGGGGAATACTCGTGGTACCTGAGGCAGATGTTGCATCACTTCCATCAGTTCTTCTGGAGGGTTCCTTTGGGAAGCTTGGGGACTTGCACCGACAAAGGCTGTTGTTAGGAGGTCAGCGTAACTATTTATGTTACCTTCGCTAGTAGGCCTGGGTCATAATTACCCCAAAATACTCTTGGGAGGTCCTATTTTTCGCTTCCTTGTATTTTGGTGTCCGGTCCTCATCACCAGGAGCGGAAATACCTGAGAGCTGCTTGTCTGGCTATATCTTAGGGAATTTGTAGAGTGTGCACTTTTCTCCTAGATTGATTAGCTTCATATATTTTTTGAGTCTAATAAATCTCTTAAAGTGGATGACCGATCGCCTCGTCGATCGAGGAGGCTCCGTGGGTTGTCTCCTACGAGTGCCGAGCCTTCTTCAAGAAGGCGTAGGAGTAATTTGGAGGGTGAATTGCACCCGGTGTTTTCAGACGCAGCAAAGAGAGATCCTCTGTTAGGGCTAGTTGTTTCTGTAGCTGGTTCTGGTGTTGGTGTCAATGCCGAGAGGAGTGCTTCACTAATCTCGAGAGTTTAATTTCTGGTAGAATAAGTAGAAGTAGAGGAAGTCCCCCAGCCTACTGATTCTCTTCCATCTCCTCTTCCTGCTAGTTATCCATTTATCATCGAGTACATCGAACCTGAGTCTCAGATACTAGAGAGTCCTTATCCATCATGTTCTCACCTTTTGATGGCCACGACTAGGAACGCAGCTTCGGTTGTGAGTGCTGCAAGTATCCAGACTCCTTCTTCTGTTGAAGGAGGAGGCACTATTTCTATATCTACGATTACTTCTAGTACTGCTGTGGTTGTCTCCAGTCACACCCAAGCGCATGCTTCTCAATATGGTCCCTTTTGTTTCGGAATGCCCACTAGTGGAATTCCTTCTTTTTCATTTTCTGCTGTTGTAGCTGTATCTACACCCATATCCTCTATGGCTAGTGGATCAACTTATTTTCAAGGTTTCCCCTTGGGAAGTGGGCACATCCCTAATTCAACCCCTTCTTTAGGATCTTTTCCTTTCACTTCCTAGACTCAAAGTTTCAATCCATGGTCTGGAGGTCAGAGTTCTACTACCTTTACAGGTTGGAACCCTATTTTTACAGCATCAAGAGTATGGAATTAGTTTCTCATTGGTCACCAAGGGAATGTTCCTTTCCCTTCGTCGAGTGATTATCATGCTTTTTCTCCTTTTTCAAATGCTTGGAACCCCTACCAAGGGGTTTCTTCTTCATTCACTACCTCAGTGGGGGGAAATGGTTCGGTTTATAGTAACTCTATGTTGGGAGGGGGTCCTTCTCCAAATGCTGGGTCATAAGGATTTTCATATGGCCCAACATTTTCTACGAAAAATAGCTGTAAACCTGGTGCCTCATCAAATCCAGGGTATTCTTTTCAGAATGTGGGGAATCCATCCTATGGGGGATGGAATTCCCAGGCTCCTCCTCGATTACCATTTCTGGCAATGTTAAACTTGCCAGATTTGTTGAAATTCACTAACAACACTATCCGATATAGTCCGAGGTGGCCTCCGGTCCCCACCAAACTACCCTAAAAAATCCCAAATTTTGAAGGGAAGAATGGAGAGGATTCAGAAGATCATATCACCACTTTCCATTTATGGTGTTCATCAAACTCCCTGATTGATGATTCGATTAAGTTGAGGTTATTTCAACGCACCTTAACTAGAAATGTAGCCAAGTGGTATATTGAGTTAACTAGGAGCTGTTTCACCACTTTTGGAGATCTGGCTACCATGTTTCTAAATCATTTTTAGTTTCCTGTCTGTTACGATGCCGAGATTGAACTCTTGGCTAATTTTAAGTAGGATAAGGCAACTCACATTTCTGATCATATTCAGGAATGGCGAAGAAGGAAGAGGCTCATTAAATCCTATATTCCTAATGAATTCCTTCTTGAATGGTTTTCAAAATCCTTGTAGCCTTATATTTCTAAGGACGTATCCCTATCGGGGGTATTTTCCAAAGAGCAGGCTATTTTTAGGGCTCAACAATTAGAACTGATTTATTCTCAATCTGGAGTCCTCAATAAAAATTTTCCTTATGCTCCTCACTCCAAATTGGACTTGTCAAAAACTAAACCTGGTCCTCATGGTGATGGACTTATTGGTTCGATTGATAGCGGTGAAACTAACTTTCTTAGTCAATTGCAGCAGTTGTCCATACAATCTGCTTCTTCTAGTCAAGCTGTTCCTTCAGTGTCAACTCATTCCTAGTATTTGTCAATAGATGCTGTCTAGAATTCTAACCCCAAAGGAAATCAACAATCTGAAGGGAAGAAGAAGGGACAGAATAATAAAAAGAAGGGAAAATATGGAAAGGGGAATACAAATAAATCAAATGAGCATGTTCGTGAGGGTCAAAAGGATAAAAATAAAGTTAAGTTCCATGCAATTTATGCACTGGAGACCATCTTACTCACCTTTGCCCTAAAATTTAGGATGTGCAATGCTTGTTAGCTCAACAGGGTTCTTCCAGTTCCCAGGCTGTGTTAACAAACCCTTTTCCCCAAGGGCAACAATTAGTTGTTGGAGCGAATCAAAATACTCGGGCTCCCTCTGGGGGCACCCAGGAAGGGGAAAACACATCAAACATATATATGATGAGTGCTCACATAGATATCGCTACGAGATCTCATGATTATGGCGAAGCCAAGTCTTTGAAAGCCAAGAGTTCCCCTGATAGTGCTGAGCCGCTTCATATTACGAGGCTCACTGTTGAGCCTATACCTCGGATGCCAAAGGCATATACAAAGCATACGACAATTAATCCAAATGCCAAGGCCGCCTAGAAGTACTCTATTGTAGAAGATCTGGCACAGAGTCCTTGTGCCATGTCTACTCTTTAGGTGCTCCAGTATTGTCCAGCTCAGCGAGTGCTCTCCTCACTGCTATTGGGGTTGTTGATCCGAAGAACTCTCTTATGATTACATTTGATATGTCTAATTTTAAAAAGAGACTCCATCATCATATTGCTTTCCATATTAGATCTTTTTATCGAAAATTCAATATATTTTGAACGGTCGTTAATGAGGGTGCTTCCACGTGTGTGATGTCTCTCACATGCTAGAAAGGTATCGGATCTCCCGTAGCTGTTCCTTCAGCCACTCTTCTGACTGCGTTTGATGGTCATTCTCATGGGCCACATGGTATTGTCCCAGCTTTGCCCATCTATGTTGGGGGAAAAAATATTAACATCGAGGTTGAGATAGTCGATGCAAGCTTAGACTATAAACTTCTGTTGGGATGAAATTGGATTTATGAGATGGATGCTATTGCATCCTCATTATTTCGCATTATTTGTTTCCCTCACGAAGAGAGGATTGTCACAATTGACCAACTGGATTGTTCTCCTATAGGCTCGAATGCATCTACTGACTCAACTATTCCTTTGGTGGATAATACCAAACCGCCTGTTGAGAATCTAGGGGTTGGAATGTATTCTTCTTTGATGGGTACTTTTGATTTTCCACCTCCTTCTGTTCATATAAATGCAATTTCATCCTCCAAGGCTCCTATTCGAAGAGAGTTCTTTAGAACTCATTATTTTTCAGACCCTTGGACCTTACCCTCCCCTACCTCCACATTAGCGGAAGGTCAAGTGGGTGGAATGGAATTTCCTATGTCTGCAGCTGAGATTTCTTATAGCTCTATTGTTGAATCTGTAGAATCCACTCCAGTTTCTCTTTCATCAGAGGAATTGGATGGAGATGTGGCCCCGGATTGGAATCTTAGTTCTTCTTCCACCCAGGATTGTCTTGATACCACTCTTCCATCTGAAGAGGCTATCCTGGAAGCTATGACTGGTATAGACAGACCATGGGATGATTTGCATCATCGGTCTTACGTTTTACCAGATTTGAGCGAAGTTGAATCAAGTTTTCCTAGTCCTCAGTCTACTGGTCCTGTTCACCCAGTCTTAAACCCTTTAGCACCAGCACAAGTATTTGTTGAAGGGAACATGGCTGTGATTTCTCCTACTATCCCGGTGAACATTTCCAGAAATCCCAACACTATCGAGAATGTTTTCATCGGAGCTTAATGTTCCCCTGAAGAGATTCAAATTTACACCGATCTCTTTCGAGATTTTAGGGACGTGTTCACTTGGTATTATGAGGAAATTCTTGGTATAGATCCATCTATTGTCCAACATGAGATCAAGTTATATGAAAATTCTAAGCCTGTTAGGCAAAAGCTTCGTCCGGTTAACCCTAGGAAGGCGGTAGCTATCAAAGTTGAGGTGGAGAAGCTGCTCAAGGAGGGATTCGTTTTCCCTATTACTTTGACAAAGTGGGTTTCGAATCCAATCCCGGTGGACAAGAAACAAGGAACAATTCGAGTTTGCATTGATTTTAGAGACCTAAATAAAGCATGTCCTAAATATAATTACCCCACACCATTCATAGATCAGATTATCGATGAGTGTGCGGGAAATGAGATTTTCTCCTTCATGGACGGTTTTTCTCGATATAATCAAATAACTATCTGTCCT
Source organism: Pinus albicaulis (assembly GCA_034641835.2). Classification (NCBI taxonomy): domain Eukaryota; kingdom Viridiplantae; phylum Streptophyta; class Pinopsida; order Pinales; family Pinaceae; genus Pinus; species Pinus albicaulis. Next base: position 1,329,264,923 of record CM076574.1, on the reverse strand, counting down.
AAAGATCAGCATAAGACTGCATCTATTTGTCCCTGGGGTACCTTTTCTTACAAGAAGGTGCCTTTTGGCCTTAATAATGCTGCAGCTACTTTTTAGCGGGCCATGTCATATGCCTTCCAAGACATCAAACATATTATCGATGCATTCTTAAATGATTTAGCTTCTCGTTCTTGCAAGAGAATCAATCATCTTTCTCACCTTTGTCAATTATTTGAAAGATGTTGATATTACAAGATCCAATTGAATCCGAACAAGTGTGTTTTCGCGGTCACATCCGGTCGGTTGTTGGGATTTATTGTGTCTATGGAAGGGATTCGAGTATATCCTTCAAGGTTGAGCCAATACTTCTGTTGCCTCCCCCATCCTCTATTCGTCAACTTCAAAGTATACAAGGAAAAGCTAATTTTATGTGGATATTTATCATCAATTATGCCGATATTACAAAAGGATTTATGAGATTATTGAAGAAGGGAGTTCCATTTTTATGGGATGACTTTGCTCAACACTCATTTGATGCTTTGAAAAAATCATTGACCTCTGCTCCTATACCGAGTCCACCTGATTATAGCAAGGATTTCCTCTTGTATCTCGCAGCAGCAGAATCCACCATTGACATGGTTTTGGTTTAGGAGGATGATGCTCTTTCAGAGCATGTTATATACTACCTTAGTCGAGGCCTGGTAGGACCTAAACTCTGGTATTATCCGATAGAGAAGCTTGCTTTAGCAGTCGTTCATGCTGTATAGTGGCTCGGACATTATATTCTTCTTCAAAAAACTTATGTTTTGGCAATAGTCAATCCATTTCATTTTGTTCTCAGTACGCGAGTGATTAGGGGAAAATACAATACACGGATTGTGATTTTACAGGAATTTGATCTTGAGTTTATGTCTGCCAAGTCCAAGAAATCATTAGTTTTTGCGGGATTAATTTCTAAGTTGCCCTGTGGAGAGGAGATAGTTTATGATGAATCCTTTCTGGATGAACATCTTTTTCTCATTTCTTCACAGGATCCTTGGTACGGAGATCTCATAGGATATCTTCAGACTATGAAGTTTCCCTCGACTTTTTTGAAAGATGACCACCGTAAGCTATGTCACCTAGCTAAAAATTACTTAATCATTGGTGACACTTTATACCATCGTGGGGTTGATTCGATCCTTAGACGATGCTCAACTCTTGAAGAAGCTAAAGTTGTGTTGAATGATTGCCATAGTGGAGCTTGTGGTGGTCACTTATCTGGGCTTGCTACAACCCAAAAAATCTTGCGTGCAGGATACTTTTGGCCTTCAATTTTCAAATATTTCATGGAGTCAATCAAACGGTGTCATCCGTGTCAAGTGTATACTATAAAGATGCATGCTCATCCAGCTTCGCTCTTCCCTGTCATCACTGTCAGTCCCTTTACAATGTGGGGTATTGATTATACTACTTGTAACCTGCCTTCGGCTAAAGGTCATAAGTACATTATTGTAGCAATAGACTACTTCACGAATGGGTCGAGGATATGCCCACTTTTGGGAATGACGGTGAGACAAAAAATCTTTTTCTCTTCAATCGGGTCATTTCTCATTTTGATATTCCCAAAGAGACTGTCACTGATCATGGAAGTCACTTTCAGAATAGCATGATGGCTGAATTGGCTCTAAAATTAGGTTTCTAGCAGGAGCATTTATCTCCATATTATCCTCAGGCCAATGGGCAAGTGGAAGCTGTGAAAAAATCCTTGAAGACAATTATTCAATGGACAATTGATAAATCTCGATCCAATTGGCACATTATGTTGTATCCTGCACTTTGGGCATACCGGATTTTAGTGAAAACTACAACTGGTTTTACTCCGTTTCAACTAACTTATGGGTTGGAATCCATATTTCCCATCGAGTGTGAAATTCCTTCTCTTAAGTTAGTTGTAGAGCTTCTTCCTGACATCTCTAGTCTCGAAGAACGTCTCCTTCATCTGGAACATCTCGATGAGTAGCGTCGAGATGCCACCACGATGAACGAGGCACATAAGAAGCGGGTAAAAGTTCAGTATGATAAAGCGGTAAAACCTAGGGTTTTCTCCGAAGGAGACCTTGTATTATTTTATGCCCAGGAGAAGGATGCCCTGGGGGCAGGTAAATTTAAGTCTATGTGGTATGGCCCCTTAATCATTAAAAAGGTCCTCAAGAAAGGAGCTTATGCCTTGGTTGATTTTGAGGGAAATGAGTTAGCGGAGCCCAAAAATGGGCTCTATCTGAAAAGGTATTATGCCTAGGCCTTGGCCTGGCATCTTGCTTTTTTTATATATTTTTGTTTGTTTTTGTACATATCTAAGTTTTTGGTCTTTGATGTGATGGTGATGTTTTTGATCTACTTTTGCAGGTTGTGTTGGATGTCATGAGTCATTTTGGTACACCGATGGTGCTAGTAGACACACCCGAAACTTGGCTTCCGCGGCTTGGGTACTTCATTATCCATCTGGTCAGTTGTTAGTTTCAAGAGGTGTCTGCATTAGTCCTGCTTCAAACAATTTAGCAGAATACACTGCAGTAATTTATCTACTCTCAGAGGCAATATCTTTGGGTGTTGATTCGTTGTTAGTTTTCTTGGACTCCCAGCTGGTGGTATCACAGTTGAACAATACATATCGGGTTCGAGATCCATTTTTACTTCGATTTTTTTTTAGGGTACGTTTGTTACAAACATCATTTCAATTTATAAAATTTATTCATATTCCTCGAGCTGACAATTGGATGGTAGACTTATTGGCTAATCAAGCAATTTATTGGCATATTCATCATTCAATACTTTAGTGGAGTCATCAAATTCATCATACATTTTCATACATTTGATTCACCACATCATATAAATCGTTGTATATATATACATAGTCAGAATGTTCAAAAAATTATACAAAAATCTGGAGCCATATGTCCTACAAAATTAGGGCTCATGCCCAATCATGTTCAGTATAAAAAATATCGTATAGTCATCTGGTAAAATCTATATATCTAATCCTGTGGTCCCTGCCCAACATTTGTGTTCCTATAAAACATGATAGCAGTCACTACACGACAGAATAAACGCACCCAGTATCGTGGTACTCCGACTACCCGTCTCTAGATAGCCTCTGGTAGGTCCTCTACTACAGACATAGGCACTTGGCGAGGTAAACTCTCCAAGTTTCTTTGAATGGCATGAAGGGTTCTGCCAAGGTCTTCAGCATCTGCTTCACCTCTGCGGTGCTTATGCCTTGGGTATCCCTTAGGATGGACTGGTCCCATATCTATATCATGGTCATCACATAATTTTGTAAGTCATTTGAATCCAATCAAAATCTTTTTTTTCATTGTTTCATATATTGAAAAAATCAACCAAAAATCATATAATCAAAAAATGTAGTCTCACGGATTGCACCCCATGCTACACCGGGTGGAAGGACTAAGTCTGGATCACCACGAAAATATTTCTCGGCATAGGGATAATCCTCCACGACGATAACTTGTTCCTCCAACCATTGGAAGAACCCGTCATCCCAAGTGGTTCGGGGAACTTCACTTCTCCCCAATCTTTTAGGTCCCTATATTACTAGTATAGTCCTTATTGTTGTTAGTGTAACCCCCTTATTGTTATTATTGTACCCATGTAACCCCCATATTGTTATTATTGCGCCCTTAAATTATTATTGTTAGGTCAGATAGGATTACATTGTGGCCCCATGGACTCCTATATATAGAAAGGATGTTTTGTAATTTGTATCATCCAAGAATTGTTCATTCATGTAATGTATTGGAGCTTTCCCCCTCGAGGTGGCTTATTTCTAAGGCATTGATATCTCTTTTCTTCTATTTTTGGAGCTGGTTTCACAACATTTGGTATTAGAGCTTTGGATTCTAGGGTTTCGCTACTCCAAACAGGTCATCGTGGCATTTTCTCCATAACATTTTTTCTACGAATGTTTAGAAGCTTAAAATTTTATTGTTCGAAGCCAAAATCCTGAGGAATATCGTCATAACATTTCAGAGCTTGGTTCACAATATTTTCGAAGATACAATTTGTGGAATTTAGGTCATTTTACAGGCTCTTTAATTTCACCTAAACAGGTCATCGTGGCATTTTCGCTATAACTTTTTTTCTACGAAGGTTCAGAAGCTAAAAATTTTATAGTGCGAAGCCGAAATCCTGAGGAACATCATCGCAAAATTTCAGATCTTGGTTTGCAATAGTTTTGGGGATATGATCTCTAGAAGTTAGGGATTTTTCAGGCTTCTGAATTTCATCTCAAAGAGGTGATCGTGGAAAAATATTCATAGCTCTCTCTCTGATCATCGGATTGGAATGCTGTAAAAAGTTGCCACAAGTAAACAGACTATAGTTTGTTTTCTATCAATTTCAGAGCTAAAGGAGAAAACAGTGACACATGGCAAGTCGTACAAGTTATCTCTACTGAACCATTCCATAATTGGGTCATTGTGAGAGCTATGACATAACTTTTCCTTGAAGAATCCAAATTAGATAAGACCTGTGGCATTTGAAATATTCTTTAGAGGGCTTCTACAGGGCCAAATTTTAGATATTGAGGATCCACAATTATAGAGATAATTCAATTTCAATATCGAGCTCCTCAAAAGCAAGTAAAAGGTGTGTATTTTGTTTTTCCAAATTTCATAAGCCTTGTTTGAAGAATCAAGTTGAATTGATTTCAAGGGCATATTGTAGAATAGATATCAGTAATGGATTCTAAAATGGCCCCTAAAAAGAATTAAACACCCATTAAGCCTTTAGAAGGCTCTACTATGACTCATCAAGACGAAGAATGGAAACATGACATATCAAAATTACAAGAGCAAGTGCAACAAATTTCACTCTCGCAAAAAGCAACAAAAAATGAAATGGAAGTTTTGAAGAAAGGCGTGGAAACTAAGATGGATGGTTTGAAGAAAGGCGTGGAAGCTAAGATGAATGATTTGGAAGCTAATATGGATGGCATAGAAGTGGGCATGGAAGATAGTATGGATGACATGGAAGCTAAGATCGATGAAAAAATGAAAGACAACATGGAAAACATGAAGAATGATCTAAAATTAGACATAGAAGGTTTGGCAAAGTTGATACAAGAAATTTTTCCTAGTGGTGAAAAGATAGTAGAGGAAACTCATGATGAGAACAAAATAAATTTTAATCATGATTTCATAAACTCTAATGTTGGAGGGAAGAACCACCATATTCCAAAAATGGATATGAGGAAATTTGATGGAAAGGATCCTGTAACATGGATACTACAGATGGAGAAATATTTTGATCTCAATAATGTGAAAAACACACAAAAGGTACACAATGCAACTTTACATTTAGAACAAAATACATTTGTATGGTATCGATGGCTTTGCTCCCGTAAAAAAATTGTCACTTGGTCAATTTTTATGAAGGAAATGATAGCACATTATGAGGATACAAAGAGCAACACCTTCTTTATCCAATTGACAAATCTCAAACAAAAGGGTTCAGTGGGGGAGCACATTGAGGACTTCCAAAAATTGAATATAAGGGTAACTGATATTTCAGAGGAACACAGGATTGATCTCTTCATAGGTAATTTAAAGGATAGCATCCAACATGAAGTTCGTGTTTTGGAACCTGATTCATTGGAGAAGGCATTCAGGTTGGCCAGAAAAATTGAATGTAAAATTATGGCGACAAGGAAGCCTACCACTCACTTCTATAAAGAGGGAAGTGTTGCTACTCCTATATTTTCACAACCTACAAGGTTGACACCACAAAAATTGGAAGAAAAAAGAGAAAAAGGGCTTTGCTACAGTTGTGATAGCAAATACACTAAAGGTCATAAGTGTGCTGAGAAGAAATTATTTTACATAGTGTGAAGAGGAAGAAGAAAATGAACAAGAATCTTCAAAAGAAGAAGGTATACACCACGAACCAACCCTAGAAGAGGAAGAAATGTGTCTGACCATATCGTGTAATGCATTGGAAAGAATTACCACTCCTCAAACTCTCAAGATAGAAGGACATATCAAGAAGAAAAAGGTAATAGTGTTGATTGATTCACGTAGTACCCATAATTTTATTCATTTTAAGGTAGCCAAGGAATTGAATTGTTTCCTATACCCAACACCAGAATGTCAAGTGATGGTTGAACTACAAATTTCTCTGGAAAATGCCATAATATCAATCTAACCATGGAGGAATATGTATTGAATAGTCCAGTGCTTTCCATTCCTATGGGAGGTGCTGAAGTTGTACTAGGATTACAATGGTTACAATCTTTGGGGATGGTAGCTTTTAATTTTCAAGAACTTTTCTTGAAATTTTTTTCAGAAGGAAAGGAAGTCGAATTATGGGGTATTTCAGGGAGGTTGGGAAAGATAATAAGCTCTAACGTCATGACAAAGCTTCTAAAGAAAGAGCAAAGAGGCGTAATTGCACAATTATGCTCACTAGAAGTTCCAACATCAAAATCATCTATTTCTTCATATCTCCAAAAAGTCTTGGACAATCATTCCAAGGTGTTTGAAACTACCAAAGGACTCCCACCTATTCATGATCATGATCATGCTATTCATTTGATTCCAGGAAGTGTTCCTCCAAACATCAGGCCTTATAGATATCCTTATGTCCAAAAGAGCGAAATTGAACGTACGATTGCAGAAATGTTAGAGGCGGGTATAATTCAACCTAGTCAAAGTTCTTTCTCTGCTCCTGTAGTATTGGTACACAAGAAGGATGGATCATGGCGAATGTGTCCGCATTATAGGGAGCTCAATAAGCTCACCATTAAAGATAAATTTCCCATTCCCGTGATTGATGAATTATTGGATGAATTACATGGAGCAATTTATTTTACCAAGTTGGATCTTCATTCAGGATATCATCAAATTAGAATGAAGACCGAAGATATTCCAAAAACAGCATTTCGAACTCATGAAGGTCATTATGAATTTTTGGTCATGCCTTTTGGCCTTACCAATGCACCTTCTACATTTCAAGGGTTGATGAATTCCATTTTCAAACCCTTCCTTACAAAATTTGTGCTAGTATTTTTTGATGATATACTAATCTACAGCAGGTCTTGGAAGGATCATGTTGAACATGTTGACAGGGTGCTCAAACTATTGCAGGAGAAACAATTATATACAAAAACATCCAAATGTTTCTTTGGAGTACAAGAGGTGGAATATCTGGGTCATATTGTATCTCACGAGGGTGTTAAAGTAGACCCTAACAAAATTGAAGCCATTAAGGAATGGAAAGTCCCCACAACCATAAAGCAGTTGCGAGGATTTCTTGGGTTAACAGGGTATTATCGCAAGTTTGTTAAGAATTATGGGAGAATAGCAGCACCTCTAACAACATTATTGAAGAAAGATGCATTTTCATGTACTCCTGAAGCAACTAAGGCCTTTGAACATCTTAAAGAGGCAATGTGCCTAGCACCGGTCTTAGCTACGCCAGACTTCACAAAAACCTTTATTGTGGAATGTGATGCCTCAGGAAATGGAATTGGTGCAGTTTTAATGCAGGAAGGAAGACCCATTGCTTTTGAAAGCCGTCCAATCAAAGGAAAGTATTTACAAAAACCTATTTATGAGAAGGAAATGTTAGCAATATTGCATGTACTAAAGAAATGGCGAACTTACCTAATGGGAAGACACTTCAAGGTAAAAACTGATCATGATAGTCTTAAACACTTTTTGGAACAAAGACTATCGTCAGAAGAACATAAAAAATGGGTCACAAAGATGTTGGGTTACGACTTTGAAATAATCTACAAAAAAGGAAAGTTGAATGTTGTTGCAGATGCACTCTCAAGAAAGAATGAAGAGGTGGAAGCATTGCTTTGTGCCATTTCTATTATCCAACCAGATTGGATAACTGAAGCAAGAGATGAATGGAAGAAGGAAAAATATGTATGGACACTCATTCAAAAGTTGTAGAAAGATCCTAGTACATCTGATACATTTAGTTGGAAAAATGATTCCTTATGGTACAAAGATCACTTATATCTTTGTAAGAATTCCCAACTAAAACAAAAGATTCTTCTGGAATTGCACACTTCTCCTTTAGGAGGACACTCAGGATTTTTAAAAACTTACCACAGGGTGAAGAAAGAATTTTTTTGGGATGGCCTTAAATCTGATATTAAAAAGTTTGTGGCAGAATGTTTGGTTTGCCAGCAGAATAAAGTGGAAACAATTAAGACCCCGGGACTTCTACAACCTTTATCCATTCCAAGTCAACGTTGGGAGGAGATTTTAATGGATTTTATCACAAGTTTACCTAAGTCCGAAGGAAAGAGTGTCATCATGGTGGTAGTTGATAGACTTACCAAGTATGCACACTTTTGTGCATTATCTCATCCATTTAAAGCAAGTACATTTGCTACTACATTTATGGACACAATTCAAAAGCTACATGGAAACCTAAGTGTTATTGTGAGCGACAGAGATCCCATTTTTACTGGAAATTTTTGGATGGAGTTATTTTCTTGTTTGGGTACTCAATTAACTCATAGCTCATCTTATCATCCTCAATCCAATGGTCAAAATGAGATAGTAAATAAATGTTTGGAAGGATATCTTCATTGTTTTGTATCTAATAAAGAAACAAAATGGGTCAAGTGGTTACCTCTCGCTGAATGGTGGTATAACACTTCCTTCCATACTGTAGCAAAAATGACCCCATTTATGGCATTTTATGGATATCGTCCACCTTCCATCACATCATCTTTAAGAGAAAATTCGAAGGTTCAAGCAGTGGAAGATCACATCGAGCATCAACAAGAAGCTCTCCAACTCTTAAAGGATAACCTAAATTTGACACAAAATCGAATGAAACAACTGGCAGATCAACATCGCATCGAGAGAAGTTTTGATGTAGGAGACTGGGTATTTTTACAGCTACAACCATACAAACAAATGTCCCTCAAGCAAGTTAAGAAGGATAATAAATTATTTCCAAAGTACTATGGTCCTTACAAGGTGTTGCAAAAGATTGGTACTATGGCATACAAATTGAAGCTTCCTACTTCTTCACAAGTGCATCCAGTTTTCCATGTTTCATGCTTAAAGAAGGTTATAGGTGAAAATATTCTAGTTCAAACAATATTGCTAGAATTTTATGAGGAAGGAAAAATCATATTGGAACCCGAAGCAGTCATGGAAACAAGAACTCGACAGCTACGAAATCGATCAATTTCAGAGTATCTCATCAAGTGGAAGAACTTACCCACTAAAGATTCTACATGGGAGGATGAGAATTTTATACAAAAGCACCTAGAGCTACTCAAGCGTTGAGGACAACACTTTTTTGAAGGAGAGGGGCATGTTAGGTCCCTATATTACTAGTATAGTCCCTTATTGTTGTTAGTGTAACCCCCTTGGAGGTTGCCCCCTCGAAGTGGCTTATTTATAAGGTATTGATATCTCTTTTCTTCTATTTTGGAGTTGGTTTCACAACACAATCTCTTCATCAAGTTAGCCCACCGGGCTATTCTTGGATCTTTGGGGCTGTTGATGGATGAGATCACTTTGGGTTGAAGCTTTGGAATCCTATCAAAGAAGAATGTGAGTAAGATGGTTCCATACCCAAAATTATTTGTTTTTGCTTTTCGGATAGAGGTTAACTGTTTCTTCATGTTAGTCAGTAGTGTTGTACACCAGTCAAAGAGGTGAATCAAACATTCGACTGCAATGCTCATCTGTGTCCTCGAATCCTAGTGTAAGGAAGTAGATCCTGCTACCCTTCCAATGGTGAAGAGGAGAATTTTCATATGAAGTTATTTCAAATCTTTGATTGCAATCTGATTTCCTACTTTCTGAGACCCCTCTACGTAATAGAAATGGACATAGTCTTCCACTGTAAGCCCTCCCAAAGGCTTTATGTGTAAATCTACCGGATCTCCTCTTCGAGAGAGTCCGATAATGAAATAAATGTCTTCCACTTCTATACGTATGGGAATTTGATCAATCATGAAGCAATATTCTTCTGGTTCCCATTGATCCACCAACATTTGAAGCAACTGGACATTACTTTTCATATTGGCATTTTAAAAAACTTGAGCAAACCACAATTTCGAAGGATATCGAGAAAAGTTTGATTCTTCATAACTTCATTATCGATGGCACTATGTTCACGCTCCCTCCAAGATATTGAAATCCTGAAAAAAAATCCATTAAATTCTTCATTAGTTTCATCTTTTTTATTCACGAACTGCGCATACATGACTTCCTTCGTGTACAATCGCGTATCATACGCAGGTTCATCCACACAAACTCACGTATGCGCAAAGGGTTTAATCAAAACTAATCTTTCCTATGGTCAAAAAACAAATTTTTTTATCCTAAATATGAACGAAATTGATGGAAAAGATGGATTTAGAGCTTACTTGGTTGATTCGGCGCAATTTGACAGTTGATTGCTCCTGTTTTGAGGAAAGGGGTTTTTTCTCCAGAGCTCCTTTTTTCACTTCTGCAATGTTACAATGAACCAAATATAAGGTAAAATGAGTATTTATACCCAGAAATTGAAACTTTTTTGCAAAATTCCGTTATGCTTATTTTTCAAATCTGTCTCAAGATGTATAACCATGTTGCTTGTAAGTGTTGGGAAAGGTATGTTTTCAGGTACATTTACTGAAGTTGAGATTTTTTCCCGTTTTTCGAATCCATGACCGATGACCTGTCATGGCAGGTATATGATTTCAAACTAGCATATAGGTTAGAGAATCCACTTTCCATTGCATTCTGCATGCTAGCCTCCATTTTTCATCACTTTCCATAGGGTCAATCCCATCATGTCATGAGTACTTAACCCATTTCACTCACCGATCTTTAATCATGACTTGATGGTAGAGCCTTCCTTTACATGGGCTTCCTAGTTAGTTCCTCGCTAGCACTTGTCACCCATGTTGTACTTTAAGTAGGCTCGGGAATCCTCTTTAGTCCTGCCATGCCTTATGCGTTGAAGCTTCATTCTTCTTCTTCTTCACTATGATTTTTCTGGCTATTACCCTAGAGGCTCCCTTGTGTTGTCAAGTTGTATCACTGCATTGCATATTAGCTACTTGTTTATCTTGGCCTTCTACTGGCTTCATTTGGACTCGATGTTTAAGCCATATTTTGACCATGACTCTCTGTACAAGTTGACCATGCAAGCACTTAGCTATCGCGACTTGACACATTTTCACCCATGGATGGAACGCTCCTTTGAGTATCACTTACCAGTTTCCGCCACCTTGAATTGAGCATAGGATTGTTCCTATCCTAGGAACTAGTGCGTCTGTTTCTTGATACTCATTCTATCCATTGTACTATAGCATTATTTTATTCTTTTTCAGGCTTACTATATGAAAAATACCAAAAAAATCAAATATATCAAAAAGAGTGGGAATGGGATATTACTTCATATTTGATGGCAGTTACCTTGTCAGTTTTTGTCACCCTTGAACAAAGCACACAGAGCTATGTCTTTCCTTCATTTTGGGATGGTTTTAGTTTTGACATAGGAGAAGCCATAACCTTGTTTCATAAGTCAGTTCTCCCCCGATTGGTTATCTCTTCCAATCATATGGAGACTTTGTTTTTTCCTCCTGCATAACAAACTTATACAGAGTTATCATTTGTTTCCATAGTCAACATGAGTCATGTTTTTTTTCAAGGGAATTTAAACCTGAGTCGGCATTTCTGCGGTGTCTCTTGACTTATTTTTCAGTCGGCCTTCCCGGTCTTGTTAGTATCTTGTTCTATCACGTCAGATGTTTGGTCATATGCTCGTGCTAGTTTGAGAAGGTCCCCATTTGACTTCTTTCCGGAGGGTTTGTCTCTTATCGGATACGACATATTTCTCTGAGAGAAAACCTATAGCTGCACCCTGGCCCTATTTACATCACTGATATGTGACCTTGTGCTCAGCATTTGATCATCACTATGGGTCTTTCACTGAGTGATTTCCCTTGTGTTCAATGTCAGCTTACATTATCACACTTGGGATTTGTGCAGTACCTTGATTTCCATTTGACCCTATCAGTGGATATCTTGCCTCTTTGTCAGCTCTCATTATTGGTTGATTCAGAGGGTTTCTATCGTGCGCTAGCTTCAACTTGTGCATGTCGGAAACATACTTCAAGTTGGTTCCTTCACTCTACTTCGTCTCATTCCTTCCAAATCTTGGCCTGCGGGTTACACTCGTGTTGGACTGATGTGGGATGCCTTAATTCCTTCCTTCCAGTAGATATTTTCCCATTGAATCCGACTCATTGCTCTAGGAATAAGGTCTAGATTCTTTTTTTCAGTACCTTAGGGTTTTCAGTCATCAGTGGTAGACTCTTTGCTATTGACAATGAGGATACATTATTACCTCCTGATTGATAGATTCTTATAGGTGTTTGACTTCAACTCATTCATTCACACTTGCTAGATTGTACTGGGGCACCTTGACACCCATTATCATTATCGGTGGGTTTTCTTGCATTTGTTAACGGTATACATTAATGACTGGTAATCAACTGATTTCTCACATGGTCGACTTCAGCTCATTTATACACATTATGTAGAATTGTTCCATGGTGATCGGTGAAGACCTTGGGTTTGCATCAGCATGATTCGGTTCACTTTGACAGTTCATCTAGTTTTCTACCAGTGACGTCGTCCACCCTTATATGTTGTTGTTTCAGTACAGCAGCATCTTATATGTTGGCTCCTGAGTTGCGTGATCGTACCATGTGTTCCACCCCTTATGATTTGGTACCTGGAGATTCAGTTCTTACTTGTGTGATTATATATCTATTGCAGCATCATTGATCAGTCTTCTATACGTGATACTTGGACTTGATTCTGACTTGTACTTCTGGGAAGTGATCAGATGATTCACTATGTACTTTACAGTTTAGCTATACTTTTATACATTTTGGATCTGCTCTGTACTTCATATGCGGACATGATTTTCTTCCATTGAGCATGGGTATGCCCACCTGAGACATGAGATATCTCTCTTATCTCTTCCATTGATTTTTTGGCAGGCTGAAATCTGGTGAAGTCCTCTCTTGTCCTCACAAGGTTCTTTCTACGCACATAATATATTTCGGCCATCATGTACCTCTTCTGACCTCATATATTAGGGGGCATCTGTTTAGCATCATTTTCCACCTTCATGTGCTTAATGATTGACACTTTGGCCTTGGGCACCCTTTCCCCTCAGACTTGACCATCTTCACAAAAAACAGTATCTTAAAACCCATACGCAACTCTTCCCAGACTTTTCCGCGTATACACGCGAGTCCATTCATAGATATCTACGTATACCTTTTTAATCATTATATATATATATATATATATATATATATATATATATATATATATATATATATATATATATATTATTCTCTATTTTCGAGGCAAGGTTGATGGTTATTCCCGTAATTCAACCACCCCAGTCCGTGGCCTAATTGTTTCCAATTGCAAAAACTAATTTGAGGGTGTATAAAAGCCCCTCATGTGCATGGCCTAAAGGAGGGAGAAAAAATATAGATATTATACTCTGTTGGAACCATATTTCAAGTTTGATATTCCTGTGCCTCTTGCACTTCCTAGGTATATTTAGGAAACCCTTGTTTCCTTGAGATTCTTATCATCCTATATGACATCTACTATGCATGCAACTTGAAAGAATTCTTGCGAGGCTAGGGCTGGAAGGATCCATAGGACAATATGCTCAAAGGCCGTGGAAGGATTCAGGTGATCTCTCCATGTTTCTATTATTATACATGCCATTTATAATAAGAAGAACCATCTTCTTCCCGATATTCACGTGTTTATATCTCTTTATATATGTGTAATGATCATTAATTGAATATTTAATATTTTTTTATGATATTATGCATGAGTTACACTAACATCTAGGAACTATATATGTTGTACAACTAGAGTTTCATGTTCATTCTTTCTTGATTTTTAGGTTACAAAGCACGAAGGGTTGCTGGGAGTTTGCACCCCGTGGGATCTACATCCAAAGTGGGACTTTCGGGTAAGTTCCGCAACTTGTTATATCTCGTTTTCAATATAAAAGATAGGTTACGTGAGTCCTTCTTGAATGGTATTCCCTTGATCTGTGAAGGTTGCCGACCCAAAAACCTTTAGGGTATTATATCCCGAAACAACAATGCTATGGAGAACTTATGTGTCACTTTTGAGAAACTTGTATTGCAAAAATCTTCTACAACACTATTGACCTTGTGATGCTAGATAGAACTTTTGCATCACTGTTGAGAACTGTATCATGCCATGGAGAACTTCCGAATGCTAATAAAGAATTATATTGTTGTTGAATAGTCTAGGAATTTTGAATAAAATATTTTAGCAATAGTCTATAGATAATATTTCAACAATTGTGCAGTGAATATTTTATCAACTATGTAGAGAATATTTTAATAAGTTGTGGATAATATTTTAACAATTTCATAGGGAAATATTTTAGAAATTACATAGAGAATATTTCAACAATTTTATAGGGAATATTTCCATAATTGTAGAAGGAATATTTCAACAATCATTGTAGTAGACAATGGTAAAGAATAACCTAGTAATGGTTTCAAAAATGTAGAAATGTTAAATCATAAATGGTTCATGGTTGTACTATGCATTGTAAAACTAAGTACTACAATGCAGAAAAATGTGTCAGATTATTTTTAAGTTACTATTAAGTTTTCATTTTTATCCAGAATTAAGCCATTGCTGGACACTTTTTTTTTAATAGTAAAGATTATAAGGATGATATTAATTTGTGCCCATTCGCAGCCAAAAATCGGGAGAATTATAGATTGATTACAATGCCATCTATGGGCAGCGACATTTGTATATTTTTCATCCAAACCCAATTCTTTTCCAAAATTACAAAATACCACATATCTACTTGATTACCACTATATACCCTATAGAACTAATTCAGAAGAAAAATACATTTATATTTCATCATCAAAACATGAACACAAGGAGATGGCTAATCCTCCATGGAATTTGGATGATTGAGATCAATTCCAGTAGTTTCATCTTCAGACTGAGAGTTATTTTCTTCCAGTTTGATTTGGAGGTACTCAATTTGCATTCACAGACCATCAATTTCATCCTCTAATTGAAAATTCTTCAGGTTCTTTCAATATTCCTCTCCTACATTTCGTACACCTCCTTCTATTGTTGATGAAGAAATATTTGCATAACTTCCAACCCATACCTAAGTTCAACATGTTCCTTGAAAAAAAGACCACAATCACGAGTTGAGAATTATGTTTGTGGAGGGTTCCTCACTCGTTTATTCTCTGAACGCCTCGTCATCCTACCTAAACGAGGGTGAAAACGCCCCCAGGAACCCGAAACCGAGGCCACCTCGTGGGTATGACTCATTGCATCCATGAAAACAACTAATGGGAATTGATAGAAAGGATAAACACAAAGCCTAACAAAGACCATACAGAAAGGATAAACACAAAGCCCCTCAATTGTCTCACCCTTATCAAATGAACCGAAATTGAACCCCCTTTAGATACAAGCTCACACTCTCAAGGGTGACTTCCCTTTGATCCCACTACCAGGAAAAACCCTAAATACCTTGACTTCCCAGACCCTACCATGGGGTCCTTGAGCTAATTACCACCAGGATTGAGACAAAATCTCTCTTTTGGTAGAAGATAAAAAAATTATTCATCCTTATATAGAATTTTTTGAGCCTTAGCCAAATGAAAAAGTGTGGTATTGTGTGCTTACCTCTTGCATCCCAATGATCCTACTTGCTGAAATGAGTTCTGGTTTTTCCAAATTCACCATCCCCACACGAACTGTCTGCACCAGCCCGGATGAATTAAATACAATTATCGTTCAGAAGGAATTCACATGTTTTCTCCTTGAATGCGCCTACTACAGATATTGATCCGAATAATGGGACCTTGCATTCCCACACTTAAGCACAATACAACTCTAATTGTTTCAAAAATCTGAGGACAGCAGATACACGACAAATGAAATAAAACCTCACGTTGAGGAGAACTGCCACGAGGCGGGGAGAGGGGGCCTGTGATGAGAGGGAATATGTGACAGGATCGGGGAGGATAGGAGGGAGGGTTAAGAGGGGAAAGCAACCAAGGTGTTCGAGGCAGCCTGTAGAGGAGGATGATGTGGTGGGGGAGGTGGGTTAAGGGGATACATTGGGGGGGGGGGGGGGAGAGGGTGAAGAGGCAGGAGTGAAGGAAGAGGGGAATGCAGGGGGAGGGAGATGAGGGAACTTATAAACCCCTTTATCTCCCTATTTTCATCTTATAATTCATATTTTTAATACAAGATTCAAAATAAACTTTCAATTTTTGGATTTTCATATAAGAATTTAGGGGATAGGAAAACATACCTTGACGTCATTCACCTCACTGCTTTCTTCTTTTATCTTGTAGGAAAAGTTAGCTTGCCTGTAAAATTCCTTATTTTGACCTCTTAGGATGTGAAAAAAAATTAGTTTTCCAAAGTGATGAACTAGGATATCATGAGGATTTGATTCAATTTATTGTTCTGAGCTGTTGAGTTGTGGTTCATATTTTTTATGATTAGAAGGGAGTCCCCTAGGATATTCATATCCATGTTTCATTTCTTCTGAGCCTGTTGGAAATACTAAGAGGGGGGGTGAATCGGTATTCCTTTAAATTAGAGCATTAGTTAATCTTCAATTATTATCATTTTTTTTACAATGATAGAAGCAAACAAAAGGAACATAAATGCACTTATTTTTTAAGGTGGAAACCCACTCCGGGACAAAAACCACCTAATTCTTTTCTAATAATTCTTTAATATTCAACTCCAATTGAAAATAAAGCTCCAACTTCCCAGAATATAGAAAAGCATTCTTCTCCAGATCCCACTGTATAGACTCTCCAACACCCGAGATTCTTCAGTAGTCAACTGAATGGATGCCCCAACACCCAATGAGATACAACTCACCCTAGCACCACCCTACCACCCTATAGAAGAATAAAAGAAGAATGGACTCTCGTATCAGGGAAAATGTTCCACTTTACAATGATATAGAATGATGTAGAAGAAGAAAAAACACTAGACCATAACCCCAACTATGACACAACCACCTAATGATGATCCTAGACCTCCCGACACTGCCTCTTCAAATCTTGGCAGATAGACACTAGAACAATTTTTACAATAATGTATTTACAGTGACTTGGTACAATGATACCTTTACAGTGACTGTATGTAGTGCTGCCCACTTGAAGACTTCATGTGATGAAATTATTGCTGCTATTCTGCACCTTGGTTTCCGCTCTTGTCATTCTACCCTCTGCTACACCTTGCTTTGCTTTTTTTCCCTAGAAGGCCTAGTCCTTTGCAGCCTTTGACAACACATGATCTAGCTTTTTCTTGCCTACTAGGAGCTCGATATTGAATCTGGTGTATCTCTATTATTTCAGATCCCCAATATCTAATTTTCAGTATTGTATTATTCCTCTAGGTCATCTTTCCAATGCCACAGGTTTGACCCAATTTGGATTCTTCAAGAAAGAGTTATGCCCAATCTCTCACAATGCCCTAATTATATACTATTTCAGTAGAGCGAACTTGTACGGAGTGAAACGTGTCATTGTTTCTTCATTCGGCTCTAAAATTGATAGAGAGAAAACTAAAGTCTGTGCACTATTTTATGCTTTTTACAGAATTCCAATCAGATACTAAGAGAGAGAGTTATGATGATTTTCCCAAGGTCACTTATTTGCGATGAATTTCAGGAGCCTACAAAAACACTGACTTCCATAGATCATATCTCCGAAAATATTGCGCACCTTGATTTGCAATTTTCACAGGAGCGTCCTCAGGATTTCAGCTTTGCCTCATAAAATTTTCAGCTTCTGAACCTTCGTATAAAAAAATTTAGAGTGAAAATTCCACGATGACCTGTTTCAGATGGTGAAATCCCTTGCATAAGGAGGATATGATGATCACAATTTATATAAATGCTTAGGTTGAGAGGGGCTTCAACAAGTGAGTGTGGGAGGGATTTTAGGAGCTTAAAAAATATTAATTATGACTTTTCAATGACCCATGCCACAACCCCATGGGGTTTTATCCCACTAACTGGGGTTACAAACTTTAAACATTAATATCTCTCAAACCGTGAAGAATTACGTGGCGTGCCATATATCAACGGAAACATATTGACAAGAAGAAACCATCAAAATAATTCTTGACCCAGAATATAGTAATTTGGTAGGTCAAAATTCCCATGCAATATTGGGGTAGCCCTTGGTGCTGCTTGGGTTGACATTAATGAAAACCATTGATCAACAATCTCCCCCTTTGGCATTGATGGCAACACAAGTACTCCCCCTGCGATCATGACACCTCTTCCTACAACATTATCTCCCCCTTTGACATCAATGGAAAAGGGCAACTCCCCCTAACACACAAGCATCCTATGGACCTGTACACACTTCCACTCCCCCTTTATATTATGAATAAGGAAAATCTAATGAGAACTTGGGAGTACCAAGCTTCTGGCGAAGATATGAAAATGCTTCACGAGGTAAAGGTTTAGTGAAGATATCAGTGATTTTTTCTTTTGTACCAACATACTCAAGTTTGATATTCTTTTTAGCGACTTGTTCTCTAAAAAAATGATATTTGATTGGAATGTGTTTTTTTTTTTAATGCATGACAAGATTCTTGGAGATGCTGATGGCACTAGTGTTGTCACAGAATATGGGAATAGGCTCACTGAATTGTACTTGAAGATCTTGCAAAGTTTGTTTCATCCAAAGGACTTGAGTACAACATGATGCTGCTGCAATGTATTATGCTTCCACTGTAGATAGTGAGATTGAGGTTTGATTTTTGCTCAACCATGATACGAGACAACCACCTAGATAGAATGTTGCTCCACTAGTACTCTTACAATCATCAATGATTCCTGCCCAATCTGCATATGTAAAGGCTTGAATAATGATATTGTTACCCTTGGGATACCACAAGCCATATTCTTTTGTGCCCTTTATATATCGAATAATTATTTTGACGGAAATAATATGTGATTATTTTTGTGCTACTTGGAATCTTGCTACTTGTCCAACTGCTTGCATAACATCTAGTCGGGAGGTTGTTACATATAGAAGACTACCAATCATATATTTGTACAACCTCTAATCCACATCCTTAGATGAGTCGTCTATGCTCAATTTGAAACATGTTACCATCGAAGTAAGGACAGGTTTGCAATCTTCCATTTTGAATTTCTTGAGCATTTCCTTGATGTACTTGGCTTGACATATGAATATTCCTTTCTCTTGCTGAGATATTTGAAGCCCTAAGAAGTATGTCAACTCACTAAGTAAATACATCTCGAATTCACTTTGCATATTTGTAGAAAAGTTCTTACTTAGTCGATCATAATTACTACCAAATATTATATCATCTACATATACCTCAACTATTGTTAAATTATCTTTATCTATTTGTACATAAATATTGCTATCAACAATACCTTTCTTGAACCCTTGTTGACGTAAATATCCACCAAGACAAGCATACCATGCTCTAGGAGCCTGCTTGAGACCATATAGAGCCTTCTTTAACTTGCAAACATAGTCTTCTTTTTCTGATAGTAGAAAACCTTCAGGTTTTTCGACGTAAACTTCTTCTTCTAATTCTCCATTCAGAAATGATGACTTAACATCCATTTGGTAGACTTTGATTTTTCTTGAACATGCATAGGCGAGAAACATTCAGATGGCTTCCATTCTGGTAACTGGTGCAAATGTTTCATCGAAATTAATTCCTTCCACTTGTGCATAGCCTTTGCAAACCAATCTTGCTTTATTTCTAGTAACCTGTCCATCTTCATTCAATTTGTTCCTAAACACCCATTTAGTCCCAATGAAATTTTTATCTTTTGGTCGTGGAACTAATTCCCTGGTGTTATTTTTCTCAATTTGATCCAATTCTTCATTCATAGCTGCTACCCAATGTTCTTTCTAGCTGGCTTCCTCAAAACTACTAGGCTCAAAGGTTACTAGAAAAGCAATGTGAGCTTGTTGTGATGAACGAAGCTGTCGAACTTCATTTATGTCACCAATGATTTGATTTGATGGATGGTTCTTTTGAATCCATTCTTTTGTTCTCCTTGGAGGAACTTCTTGTTGTTGTTTTGGTATATCTTGATGATCATTATTTACTTCTTCCTGGTTGATAGTTGCTTTTTGTTCTAGAATTTTATCTGTCTTTTTTAGCCTCTGTCTCAAGTTTCAAAGATTCTAGATCCTCATCATTATTCACTAGAACACCATCTTCGTCAAATGTAACATTTATGCTCTCCACTATCTGTTTTCGTCTTAGATTATAACATTTATAGGCCTTTCTTTTGCGTGAGTAACCAACAAAGATACCTTCATCAACAAATGATTCAAACTTACCCAAATTTTGATCTTCTCTTTTGATATAACATTTGCTTCCGAAGATTCTAAAATATTTTACATTAGCTGGTTTTCCTTTCCATAATTCATATGGGGTCTTGTTGCAATTATTTCTGAGAAGACTTCGGTTGCTAATGAAGACTACCGTATCAACTTCTTGAACCCAGAATTTTTCATCCAATTTTGAGTCCTTCAACATTGTTCTACCCATTTCCTGTACAGTTCTGTTCTTTCTTTCAACAACTCCATTTTGCTGAGGTGTTCGTGCTGTTGAAAATTGTCTTTTTATTCCATTTTTGTCACAGTATTTCTGAAATAATTTGGAAGTGAATTCTCCACCATTATCTAATCTTAGACATTTTATTTTCAAATCAGTTTCATCTTCGACCAACTCCTTGTAGATCTTAAAGAAATCAAATGCTTCAGAATTTTTCTTTAGGAAACTGACGGCTGTCATCCTGGTATAGTCATCTATCATTAACATGAAATATAATTCTCCATCTAAGCCTTTTGTTCTCATATGACCACATAGATTAGTATGTATCAATTCCAATGGATGTGATGCAAAGTTTTCTTTTTTTTTAAATTGGAATTTTGTCTACTTGCCGTGCTGACAGGCCTCACATAGTGTGTTGGAAGGTTTTGAGATTTTCGGCATTTCTCGTACTACTTCCTTTTTGCTTATCGTGATAAGATTGTCAAAGTTTATGTGACCCATTCGTTTGTTCCATAACCAACTTTCATCTTCTTTAGCTAGTATACATGTGTTGGGCAGTGAAAGAGGTATGAAATTACTATGTATTTACTCATTCTTTTACCATAGATATACTCCTGTTTGCCTTGGAAAGGTAATTTATCATAAGAATTACAATAGAATTGGAAAGGTTTATGTTTAGTACAAAAATATGACTAAAGGTTACTTTTTGATTGACAAACAGGAATTCGAAGAGGTGAACAGCTGTACCAAAGGCAGAGTTGAGAATAAACTAACTGCTGCTCCATCAGCGTTGAACCATATCCAGACAAAGGCAAGGAGATCTGAACGAATAGCCCAGAAAAGGCAGGGGACAGTTCGGCCTCAGTCAGAGTAAACAGGATGATGACTAAACGAAGAGAAGTGAATCCCTCAGGATCTTTCGATCCTGAGGGATCGTTGTTCAAACTCATCTTATTTCTTTATTGGTCCGTCGAGATTTGATGTATAAAGCCATGTCCTTTAGCGACAAAGGGACGGTTGATGTTGAAGTCAGTGAGTTAGTCGTAAGACTTTATGTTCAAACATTTCCTTTGTAATATAATGCTTTATTAACTCTCGGTTTTGAGAGAAACTTCTCTGTAATGCTTTATGTTGGTTTAATAGAAGACACGCGTTTCATCTACCTTCTATAGTTTTGAATTAGCCCAGCAGTATTTCACTGGCGCTAAGGGCCCGGCTCTGGTGGAATCACTTCGCTGTTGGTATTTTAATCCTTGTTTACTGTCGTGTGAAGTGTGTTTAATGTTTGTTTCGATTACAAAACTGGTTTATTGTCGTTAAATCAAATACAGAGTCATTGCTATTTCATCCTTTGCAAGAAGCACGTTTGTTGTTCGATTACCTTGTTAATATCATTGCTGTTCTATATCTTATTTGAGATTTTGTTCCATTAGTTTATGATTTGTTACAATCGATTGTTGCATGGTAAGTGGTTGTCAACAGGATTGAAGCATAGAAATCTAGTTTGCTTGATTATGTTAGAATCGTAATTGCTGTTCATTTCACGTTGTTGTTCCATTTCTGTTCATTTCTTATTCATAGTCTTTGATTATAAAATAGATGAGTTATAGTTACATGCTTTTTTTCCTTTCCAGATTGTGTTTCTTTTAAGTTGCTTTCATTGAATCTACTTTTGTTTCAATTGCTTTAAGATATCCAACTGTAGAGGATAGATGTTATTGCTTCCAAGTCCCTAGATTGGTCATCTTGCGTCGATTTCTAAGGGAAAGAGTTACTGCTACTGCATCCCTAATCGATGTTTTGCAAGGTTGATGTAGTTTAGTCTTTCCATTCATGTCACCGTAATTAGGTTCCTTTACAAGAATTTGTTACTTTTTCATTTGTTATTTTGTACTACATCTTCACAGCATTGCTCTTAGATTATTGCAGCCTCAGACAAAGTACACTCTTGAAATAAAAAGTCGCTCCCGGATTGATGATTAATGTAGGCTAATTAGGTGTTCAAAAGATACCTTTTTATGACCAAAAATTTTGGCGCCGTTTCCAGGGAGAGTGTATGCCATTTTAAAGGAGTAATGCACAGCTGATTTTCTTCTGCTTGCGGAGAATTGGGTATTAAAGACGGAAGGTAAGAACCTGCGCACTGGGCAAGAAACACACTTGCTCGCAGCCCGCTTCATAGTAGAAGTAGGTAAGCTTATTTATTTAGGTAGGAATGAAGTTTTGTTTCTTTGAATGAATAAACCAACTAAGCGAAACAAAATTCCTCCTAAAACTGAAAAACCTAAGGGACCGGTGACCCTTGGGTGCACAACCTTTATTGACGAAATCCTTAAAAGAACTGAATCTCAGCCATCAGTAGGATTTAAAATAACTACTTCTAGACAGCCTACTAGTTCCCTTCAGGCTACAGAGTCACCATCTGAAGCCTTTGCTGAGATACATAGTCAAATAGAGGGAATTGAGCAGGATTCCCAAGAATTGAGAATCCTTGCATAAGTTTCCTTCAAGAAGGGAACTCTAGCAATCTCCAAGGAGGAGAAGGGGAAACGGGAGAAACCAGAGACTCAAAATATCCTATTGAAACTACCCAAACAATAAGTAGCCCAGATAAGGGAAGTGTTGTTCAAATTATTCAGAACCAAGGTCCTGAATCACCTCAAACAGTAGGTCAATAGGAAATACTTATTATCCCAGACAAAGGGAGTGTTGTCAAAGCCATTCCTGCCCCTACTTGTCAACCTAGAAATTCCTTGGAAATCCCAGAATGATATTGGCATATCTTCGATCAAATGGCTCAGAACCAAAATCAGAATCAGCAGGCACCCCAACAAACCTCAATGCTTCAATATCCTATAGTAGATACTACAGTCAATGCACCCATGAAAGCTATCCCCCTTCAACATATTCCCACATTTCATGGCTTAACATCAAAGGAACCATATGTGTTTTTGTTTGAATTTGATGTGTTGTGTAGAGGATATGATTACACCACCGATGCCCAAAAACTAAAACTATTCCATTCTACATTAAAATGGGCAGCCTTATGATGGTTTATGGGATTAGGTGGGGGTGTCATAACTGATTGGGATCATATGAAGGCTGCATTTTTAAAGAAGTATCAAGATTATTGCAGGTCTCGGGAATTAAAAGATGAAATATTCCAAATGACAGAAAAACCAAATGAAACCTTGGAAGAGTATGTGGAACGGTTCCAATACAATCTTCAGAGATCCCCTTATGCATATTTACCCTTACCTGACAATGTTTTGAAAACCACATTAATTAGGGGAATGAAATATCAATGGGTTGAAACATTGAATATTATGGGAAAAGGTGATATATATCAGGAAAGTTATCTTAACATCATTGATTTGTGTATCAGGTGTTCGAGGGGAAATACAAGGTTGAAATCAGCAGAACGTGATATAATTACAAGGGAAAATAAGACCTCTAATGAAGGTGTGACTCGTGCAGAGATTGGAAATCTCCTAGAAGAATTTAAGACAGACATACTTGGGAATCTAACAACGTAGTTCGATATTATGCAAGCCAAACAGAAACAGGCAGAAGCAGAGAAAAACTTGGCAATATTCTGTCCTAGATGTAGAAAGAAACACAACCACAAAGAATGCCCATTGGATGTGACTAAATACGCCATTTGCACGAAAGATCACCCTACAAAGGGATGCCCTTCACTTCCTGGCCTAAAATCAGTTTATAAGGAGGCAGAAGAAGAATCAAAAGTGGATGTCTGCTTAATCAGTGCCGACAATGGCAGCCACGACCATCAGGTATGCCAAATGATCCATTTTCTTTTCAGCCTCCTCAGTATAATGCTCAACAATATAGTGGGATGTGGCAGAATCAACCACCTTTCCCTAATTGGTCACAACAGCCATTTCCTCCCACATCTTGGCCAAATCAAACAAACCAAAATAATTGGCCTAGCTTTCCTTTCTACCCACCATTTTGGCCTACACAATGGTCCCCCTCTAATTCCCAGAGTCATTCCTGGCATTCAAACTGGAAAAAACCTACAAATCAGCCATCTAGATCAATTCCTCTCTCTCAACCTACATTGCCAGCTCCTTATACAAACCCCCAGACCAATTTAAGACCAAAACTCCCAGCCCAACCCAACCCAAACCCAAACAATAGGCCAGTTCAGTCTGTCCAAATAATGGAACCCCCATAAGTAGAAACTCAACTGAGGGAGTGCAATGATCTTCAATTAAAGTCTAGGCGCATAGTGGAAATAGAGAGAAACAATGATGTCCACATTGAAGATCCGTTACCTGTAGAACAAACATTACAAAGTGAGAAGGAAGTTCAACAACGAAGTCAACAACAAGTAACAACTTCCTCTCCACCATTCCCAGAACGATTAATTATACCTCGGCCATTAGAACAACCTAATTTTGATCTTCTAGGAGAATTAAAAAATTTATGTATAAAAATCCCTCTCCTCCAAGCTATTCAAGACATTCCTATATATGCAAAAACCATTAAGGAATTATGCATAAAGAAGCCAAAGAGGAGAACAACAACCAATCCTACTGTCCAAATAGTCGGTACCTTATCTGACTTATTATCCGGAATGGAAACACCCATCAAATATGAAGACCCAGGAAATCCTATAGTGACAGTACAGATCAACTGACAATCATTTCCAAATGCCTTAGTTGATTTGGGAGCAGCAATCAATATTTTGACGACCACCACCTGTCAAAAACTTGGCATTGCATCACTAGAACCAACAACAACCTTGTTGGAATTTTCTGAC
The DNA here is from genome assembly GCA_034641835.2 of Pinus albicaulis. Lineage (NCBI taxonomy): Eukaryota > Viridiplantae > Streptophyta > Pinopsida > Pinales > Pinaceae > Pinus > Pinus albicaulis. The sequence continues at coordinate 1,329,239,474 of CM076574.1, read as the reverse complement.
TGATCAGTAGTCAAGCCAGAGGGTATACTACAAGATGTAATGGTATCTATAGATTCCTGGGAATACCCTGCTGACTTCCTGGTTCTCAATCCAAACAATCGACTATATGGACACCTGTTAATCTTACGTAGACCTTGGTTGGCAACTGCCGATGCTTATATTGGATGCTGACAAGGCAACATGACAATTACAAGGGGAAATTATGTCAAGAATTTAGCCCTATATCTCCCAGCCTAGCCAAGTCTATCAATAATCAAAACAAGAAAACCACCTGCATCATATCTTATGGAAAATATGAGATCACCTCTAACTATAGAAAATGCTCTTGATTTTAAAGATCAAATAGAGGATGATATCATTAACAATTTTATCAATAAATCACAAACCAGATCTCATTTGCAATGTCACATGATCAAGGCAGCATTCGATAATAAAGAAGAATAAGATCCTTTCAAAGATATTCTTGATCAAGCAATACCTACTACTTCTGTGTACAATAGCAAGGTTGTAGAAATTGAGCCTGGAAAAACTCTAAACATCAATAAAAATCTCACTGCTGAACAAGAAGAGAAATTGGTCCAATTGTTACGAAAATATAAAGCAACCTTTGCATGGGATTACCCCGATATGAAAGGAATTGATCCTCAATTGTGTACTCACCACATTTATATTGAAAAATATGCAAGACCCATTCGCCAACCTCAAAGAAGACTAAATCCTCACCTTAAAGATATTGTGAAATATGAATTACAAAAACTATTGGATGTTAATTTCATCTACCTAATATCTGATAGCAAGTGGGTCTCTCCATTAGTGGTGGTACCAAAAAAGAATGGGAAATGGAGGATATGTGTAGATTACTGTGAACTTAATAAGGCAATACAGAAAGACCACTTTCCCCTTCCTTTCATTGACCAGGTATTAGACACATTAGCAGGGAAGAAATTCTTTTCTTTCTTCGATGGCTTCAATGGGTACAACCAAATACAGACTGCCCCTGAAGACCAGGACAAAAATAATTTTACGTGTCCATGGGGGACATTTGCCTACCGAGTCCTACCTTTTGGCCTATGCAATGCCCCTGCTACCTTCCAAAGGGAAATTCTCAGCATCTTTGCAGACTTAATAAATGAAGGCCGCGAAGTATATATGGATGATTTCACACCCTATGGAGATGACTTTGAGCCTGCATTGGAAAACCTAGAAAAGGTATTGCAAAGATGTATTGACACTAGGCTTTGTTTAAGCCATGAAAAGTATCTTATGATGATGACCGAAGGAGTTATCTTAGGGCATTATATTTCAGCAATTGGAATTCAAGTAGACCCAGCTAAAATTCAAATAATATTGTTAATTCCCACACCCACCACACAAACAGAGGTACGTAGCTTCCTTGGATTTTCTGGTTACTATAGAAGATTTATAGAACATTATTCTCGAATAGCTGCACCGTTATATGCACTGACTAGAAATGTTGATTTCATTTGGACAGATAAATGTGAGAATGCCTTTAATGATCTGAAAAAGCTTGTTTCAACAACCCTAGTGCTGAGGGGCCCAAATTGGAATTTTCCATTCCAATTTTCATTCGAAGCCTCAGACATAGCAATTGGAGTAGTACTTGGGCAGGAGGAAGACAAGAAGCCATACGCAATTTACTATATTAGCAAAAATCTATCCCCTGCTGAATTAAATTATACTGTGACTGAGAAAGAATTTTTAGCTGTAGTTCATGCTATAAACAAATTTAGACATTATATAACTGGGTATCCTGTAGTACTATATACTGATCACTCTGCCATTAAATTTTTAGCAAATAAACCTATTACAAACGGAAGAGTGACAAGATGGTTGATTTTACTACAGGAATTCGATATCACAATCAGAGATCGACCTGGGAAAGAGAGCCCTGTAGCTGAATTTTTTTCAAGAATGCCAAAGCCAACAGATACAAAAGCAGTTGAAGACCACTTTATGGATGAACATCTCTTCGCTATTACTATCAGAACACCGTGGTATGCTAATATAGCAAACTATTTGGCAATAGGTAAATTACCTAAACATCTATCCCTTAATGAACGTAAGCAAATAATACACCGTAGTACCCACTTCTCCTGGATTGGAGGCTACCCATTTCATACAGGTGCAGATATGCAAATAAGGAGATGCGTTAGGGAGAATGAGGTATTTGACATCTTGAAAGCATGCCATGATGGACAATGTGGCAGACATTTTGTAGATCGTAGAACTGCCCATAAAGTTTTACGAACAAGCTATTATTGGCCTACTATCTTTAAAGATGCTAAGAAATTCATTTAGGCCTGTGATAGCTACCAAAGGGAAAGTCTCCCTGGGCAGTCTGATGAAATGCCTTTGAACCCTCAACTAGTGATTGAACCGTTTGAACGTTGGGCCCTTGACTTTGTTGGTCCTATTAGCCCCCCATCAAACCAAAAAAATACATCCTAGTTGCAACTGAGTATGTCACCAAATGGGTTGAAGCAGAGGCTCTTTCAAAAGCTACAGAGGACTTTGTAATACAGTTTCTTTTCCAAATCTTTGTGTGCTATGGCCTCCCAAGGGACATAATCACAGATGGAGGACCATAGTTTGTAGGTAAAAAATTAGCTGAAACATTGCAAAAATACCACATTCAACACAAGATTACAACTCCATATCACCCACAGGCCAATGGCCAAGTAGAGAGCACGAACAAAGTAATCAAATCTATATTAACAAAAACCGTTGCCTCACATAGACGATATTGGGCCTACAGATTGCCAGAAGCATTGTGGGCATATCGAACAATGTGGAGACCTACTACAGGATATTCACCATACCAATTGGTATTTGGAAAAGAACCCATATTTCCTATAGAATTTGAAATTCAAACATTATGAACAGCTCAAAAGGTGGGTCTAAATCTAAGTGAAGCCCAGGCTAAAAGACTGCAGCAAATTAATGAGTTAGATGAAATTAGGCTCTCTGCTCTTCAGCACACAGCATTAATTCAGCAACAGAGAGCCAAATGGCATGACACCCATATCAAAGAGAAGATCTTCCACGAAGGAGACTGGGCACTCCTATATGATTCTAGGTTTCAGGATTTCCCAGGAAAACTCCAGACACGATGGCTTGGACCCTATGAAATACAAAAAGTGCATGATAATGGCACTATTACATTAGTTACCATTGACGGATCTGGACATTCCTTTAAGGTAAACGGCCGTCGAGTACGATTGTATCATAAACCACTTACCTGGGAATCCTTTTACCAACAGTTACAGGAAGATTCTACCATGGAAATTCTCGCTGAAGGGGAGAACTCCTCCTCGGCACCAGTTTGATAAATCATTTCTTTTTTAATTTTGTACATAAAGAATTTTTTTCCGTTTCTTGATTTTTTTTTATGGAATTTGTTTTTTAAACATTTTGTTAATATTACTTCTTTATTTCTTCATCGTTTGTTTCATGAAATTCGGTTTCTTTAAAAGAGAAAAAAGGAATTTTTTTTTGTTTATTTCATTTGTTTTTCTGTTCCTTTCTAAAGGAACAGCACTTCTACTGTTCCTTTCGAAAGGAACAACAGTTCCGCAGAGTTCTTTTGTTGTTCCTTTCCAAAGGAACAACACTTTCGCAATTTTTTTTTTTTGTTGTTCCTTTCGAAAGGAACAGCAGTTCCGCAGATTGTTTTTGTTGTTCTTTTTAAAGGAACAACACTTTTTTGAGTGGATTGTTTTTTGTTTTAAGCCATCATTTTGAATTTTTTATTACTCTTCTAAAGGAAAATATATCATTTATATACAATCATACAAATTAGAGCTTACTATAATCAGCAAATCAAAAGAAATCGTCATTTTTTAAGGAAATTGTCTAGTAATGATAAGAAAAAAAGGAAAAAGGGGCATGGTCAATAACATAACTTTGCTATTTTATTACCATTGAATTAATCTGATCGATTATTTTTTATCATGATTGGTTCTTTCCCACATGCTATAACTTTCTTTGATGTTTATCTATGGAATAGGAATAAGGGCATATTTTTTCTATTGAGATGTTCAGACTTCTTCCACCATCCCTACTCTTAAGGAGTGTTGAGCCATCCCTTATGAATAACTGAGGAAAAGTGCTGTATGAAAAAAGAAAAAATATATTTACATATTTTATTAATAATGATTTTGCAAATGGAGGATAGGGGGTCTCATCAAGATCCAGCCTACCGTGATCATAGGGAAGGCAGTGAAGTGGCATTCCCATCATGGCCACCAAACCAGGGAAATGGTCCAATAGACAATTGAAAAAATCAAGAAGTCCTTGGAACAGGAGGTATCATCACGAGCCGACCTGCCCACCTTTCACTTCTTCCTGGTGAATGGCATTGTGGTTTATCTGGTCACCAAGCCAGCACAATGGCCTCCGTCATGATATTCAACAAAAAGCACTTCCTCAGTATAAATAAAGGACAATGGTTCCGTGGGTAAGAAAGCAACTCTGTCAAGGTTATGGACACCTGTGGGCAACAGAGCTCAGCTGATGGTATTGGAGTCACATTTATACACATCAATAATTATATTTAACCCTTTTCCTATATCTATATTTAAATGTCAAAAGAAAATATGAAATCTTCACCATTACCTCCGAACCTATTATACATGAAAATCATTACAAATCGATCATATTAGTTTGAAATGGTAAATAATGCAATTTTACTTATGTTTATCTTATGCTATCCCTTCTCCTCGTATTTGAATCATTACAAAACGATTTTCTATTTATTACCAATTCATCACATGCATTGATTTCAGTAATTGCTATAATTTGATTGAATGTATCATAATTACGCCTGCTTTTACTGCTGTACTGCTGTTGTGCCACACTTTCCTCTCTCAATTGACGGTCGAGGATGACCTCTCATTCATTCGGGGGGCACGGATGTCTGCATGAAGATCAAACCCCGATATTTCTTTACTTGTATATGAACTAAATCCCTGCATTTTAGGAAATAACAAATTTTCAACGAACTGTGATGTGTTGTTCCATTGTGATTACTATGTGTTGAGAAAAATTAACAGAGCGCAGAGATGGGAGGACGGCCAATTCGTAGTGAACCACAGGTGTTGATCGTCTCTGATGCTGCACAAGCAATTTTAGAAAGACTGGGGTGGATTACGTATTTCATGAGGATGCAACAACCCCATGAAGTAGTGGCCAACAAATTTTTATTGAACCTATAGGAAGGATCCTCCATGGTCAGAGGAAGGCAGATAGCTGTATCGGATGAGATAATTGCAAAAGTGTCTGGCATTCCCGTGCAAGGGACTGTTTGGACTTAGAAGAAGATTAGGATTCAAGAAGCCATGAATATTTTCAAGATGATGGACAGACATTAGTTATCAAAGGTAAGATTCCGACCAACGTGCGACGGAAGAAAGGATGTGGTAAGACCTCGCCACCTTAAGCTACTAGCTATATTGAAACAGAAATGCACCATTAATTTTCCTGCATTTCTAAATTATTTGTTGCATGATACTTCTCGTGGTATAAGAAAAGCCCAGCATGCAGATATGGTGGTCAGCCACCATTGTCTAATTCGATTAATAGTGAGTCGTAGCCTTTCCCAGCAATAGACCAGCTGGGAAGAATTAATATTTTCCATTGACGAAGGGCTAGCTCTACCCGCTCCAAAACGGAAAAGGATGGCCAGCTCAATAGCTGAGCCTTCTACTCACAGACAGTCCCTCCGATTGAAACAAAGTAGGAGGATGGTGGAAGAACTTCCGGGCAGCAGCAGCCAGCTCCTGGAATTGCACAGCTCAGAGGAGGAACAACCTCCACAATTGGAGGGAGTAAGCCCTTGTACTGATGAGGAAGAAGAATTGGAGGGAGTAAGCCCTCGTACTGATGAGGAAAAAGAATTGGAGGGAGTAATCCCTTGTACTGATGAGGAAAAAGAATTGGAAGGAGAAATTGACTACTCAGATGAAGAAGAAATAAGTCGCCAAACCAGTAGTGAAAAACAATCCAGTGCAGAGGAAGGAGATAATGAGGAAGAAGAAATCGAAAGAAATACTGAGGAAGAATAAGTTGAAGGAGAAATTCGGTATTTGGATGAGGAGGAAGGAAGTTATCACACCTGTGAGGAGGATGAGGACAATCATAGCAGCAATAAAGATGAAACAGAACCTCCCGAAAATGTTATCGTAAGCCCTTTACATGAAGACCAATTGGCCCAGATTTTGGCCAATATGAGTAATTATGCACGGCCTCATAGCCCCTTGGATTTCAATATTGATATTAATCAACTACCAGAGTACTCTGCTATCGATAAAGGAACAGCTGGAGAAATGTTAAATGAAACAGCAAACCCTAGCGAAGCTAGGGTTGCTTCTCCTAAGAGGCATGAACAGGAGAAAGAGAACATTGGAGCTGGAAGCCCCTAGGAGACTGCAGAGTTAACTGAGAATATGATTCCCGGAGAATTTAGCCAAGGTCTTATGAATGTAGAAGAAGAACCCCAAGGAGAAGAACAAGAAGAGAATTTTACTGAAGGCACGGCTGACATAGGCCAAAACTCTGTTGAGAAAACGGGTTCAGATAGAGGAACGTCTGTTCCATTAAGAAAGAGGAGGAAAACAACTGAGATTGAGAAGCTTCGCAGGGAACGAATAAAGCTTCATAAACTAGTAGAACAACTCAGGCAAACCATTAGGGTTCTGAGAATGAAACAGATGCCTAAGCAAGCCCCTAAGAGAAGAAACATTGCTATCAAAAGAAGTTCGAAAAAGAGAAGGGTGACCGCTAATAGGAACCCCCGAGTTACAGAAGAAACCATACCTGAGCCTAATTATGAGGATGCGAAGCAATAAACGACTGTTCCAACACAAACTGTTCCAGAGGAACCTGTTCTAAGTGAAAATATGCAATCTAGCAGTCAGCACACTTTTAGTGATCCGACAGTGGTCAGACTTCAAGAAGAATTGACACAGGCCCGAATAGAAAGGGAGATATTGGAGGAAGATACTGTCCCAAGAAAGAGATATTAGGAATTGCAGCAAAAAATGAGAACTATTCATGAAGCAGAAGCTGAAGCTCATGAAAAACGTCAGAAAGTAGAGGTAAAGGATGATAAGGTCATGAACCAACTAAAACTAGCCTAGAATCAAATGGACACTCTCTACTCCTTGTATACTGATGTCTTAGCCTGTAGATGCCCCGCCAAAAAATATGTTTTGTTTTTACTAGAAAGATATTTACAATTAAAGATCAAGGCATTTAGGGTAGGGAAATCCATAGAGTTAAAAACCATAGATGACTTTATATCATGCTGAAAACTTTATGGGATCAAAGTACAGTGCCTTTTGTGTGAATTTTACTTGCATAATCTATTACTTGAAAATGACTGTGAATCAAACCCTAGCCCTTTTACTGGATAGTTTAGTTTCAGGCATTCATTTCCTTTGTTGTAAATAAATTAAAATGGCTAAAAGCCTATAACACCTTTCAAAGGCAGGAAAATGAATTAGATCTGTGGGTCAGAAGTGAACCTCAGGACCCACTTCAATTTTGGGCTAGACAGAAAATTTTGATGACAAAGGAAGGCGTTACCCAAACCCTGGGGTCTGTCCACAAATAAATTATTTTGAATGGAACGGACTATTTTTTATCCATTAGGAACCAAGCTTATATAGCAGCCAAGGTCTGGTGGAGAACCTTGAATCAGAATGTGCAAAATAGGGAACCATTTAATTATAAAAACTTTGGGCTAGCTGCAGACCGCTTGATTTCCTATAGCCATCTCGTTTTAAAAGAAGGACCATACTGGTTAGGATGTAGGTTCCGCAGCCCTATTGTATGGTACCCTGCTTCGGACTACAAAGCTATTTATGAACTTCCTGAAGGACAGATAGAACATGTTTTTGAGGAATTAGCTGCACTACGTGGTTTTAGGCCTGTTGATGACAAACCTTATCTAGCTTATTCTTTGACTGCTCTCCATGTGAACTATAGTTTTCATGAGGGCATGAAAAAGATTAAGCAGGGGGGTATGTTGGGCAGTGAAAGAGGTATGAAATTACTATGTATTTACTCATTCTTTTACCATAGATATACTCCCATTTGCCTTGGAAAGGTAATTTATCACAAGAATTACAATAGAATTGGAAAGGTTTATGTTTAGTGCAAAAAGTAACTAAAGGTTACTTTTTGATTGAAAAACAGGAATTCGAAGAGGTGAACAGCTGTACCAAAGGCGGAGTTGAGAATAATCTAACTGCTGCTCCATCAACGTTGAACCATATCTAGCCAAAGGCAAGGAGATCTGAATGAATAGCCCAGAAAATGCAGGGGACAGCTCAGCCTCAGTCAGAGTAAATAGGATGATGACTAAACGAAGAGGATCGAATCCCTCAAGATCTTTCGATCCTGAGGGATCGTTGTTCAAACTCATCTTATTTCTTGATTGGTCCGTCGAGATTTGATATATAAAGCCATGTCCTTTAGTGACAAAGGGACGGTTGTTGTTGAAGTCAATGAGTTAGTCGAAAGACTTTATGTTCAAACATTTCCTCTGTAATATAATGCTTTATTAACTCTCAGTTTTGAGAGAAAATTCTCTGTAATGCTTTATGTTGGTTTAATATAAGACATGCGTTTCATCTACCTTCTACAGTTCTGAATTAGCCCAGCAGTATTTCACTGGTGCAAAGGGCCCGACTCTGGTGGAATCACTTCGCTGTTTGTATTTTAATCCTTTTTTACTGTCGTGTGAAGTGTGTTTAATGTTTTTTCGATTATAGAACTGATTTATTGTCATTAAATGAAATACAGAGTCGTTGCTATTTCATCCTTTGCAAGAAGCATGTTCGCTGTTCGATTACCTTGTTAATATCATTGCTGTTCTGTATCTGATTTGAGTTGTTGTTCCATTAGTTTATGATTTGTTACAATCTATTGTTGCGTGGTAAGTGGCTGTCGACAGGATTGAAGCATAGAAATCTAGTTTGCTTGATTATGTTATAATCGTAATTGCTATTCATTTCACGTTGTTGTTCCATTTTTGTTCATTGCTTATTCATAGTCTTTGATTAGCAAATAGATGAGTTATAGTTACATGATGTTGTTCCTTTCCAGATTGTGTTTCTTTTAAGTTGCTTTCATTGAATATGCTTTCGTTTCAATTGCTTTAAGATCTCCAACTGTAGAGGATAGAGGCTATTTCTTCCAAGTCCTCAGATTGGTCATCTTGCATCGATTTCTAAGGGAAAGAGTTACTGCTACTACATCCCTGATCAATGTTTTGCAAGGTTGATGTAGTTTAATCTTTCCATTCATGTCACCATAATTAGGTTCCTTTACAAGCATTTGTTACTTTTGCATTTGTTATTCTGTACTACATCTTCACAGCATTGCTCTTAGATTATTGTAGCCTCAGACAGAGTACACTCTTGAAATAAAAAGTCGCTCTCAGATTGATGATTAATGTAGGCTAATTAGTTGCTTCATCCAGAACATATGTGTCGTTTGGAGCTCGAATTTCTATAGCCACAATTTAACCATACTTGCCTTTCCTGATTTTACATTTTTTGGAGTTGAATAGCATTGTGTGTCCATGATCACACATTTGTCCAACATCGAGCAAATTTTGATTCATGTTTTCAACCAATAGAACATTCTTGGCTATAACTTCTTTGCTTCCGAGAGTGATGGTACCTAATCCTATAACATTTGAAGATCCATCATTTCCAAAGGATATGATTCCATCCTTCTTCTCTTTCAGAGATACACATTTTCTTATATCTCCAGTCATATGTGTTGAGCAACCGTTGTCAAAATACCACACATCTTTGTTGTTTTGAGCCTTGATATCAAGAGCACAATTATCAGTATTCTTCTTCTTCCATGTTCGTTCATTCTGTGGCTTCGAAGGTTCTTCTGGAGGATTTTCAAGTCTGCAGTATCTGGCTATATGTCCAAATTTCTGACATTTATAACATTCCATATTATTTCTTAAATGTTCAAATCTATTGATGTTTCGTTGAGCCCTGGGAGGTTCATATTAGAAGGATCTCCTGGAATTGTATTGGTTCCTTAGGTACGTGAGACATTCTACAGCTTTATGACCAAATTTTCCACATGAATAACAATAGCCATGAAAAATATGTTGATACCTGGATGGAAATTTTTGTTGAGGAATTGTCTTCCAAGGATTTTCTTGCGAATCTTGTCCAATGACATCTATATGCATGTTAGATCTCATAGGTTCATTGTATTTTGTTGTAGAAGGTCCTGCTTCTTCTTCTTTGTAACCGAGGCCAGTTCTGTCATTGTAAGATCATTTATTGTTGATGATTTCTTACAATTCCCTTGAGCTGTTAGCATAGTTTTGGACATTTTTTCCCTTCTTCACTTCCTTACGCAGCGAGACTGCTTCGACTTCTAATGCTTCCCTTTTTTGGTTGCTTTCTTCCAACTTCTTTTGAAGTGACTCTTCAATACATTTGTGTTCTTCAACTTGAATTTTGAGACCTTGAACTTGTTCTTCAAGAGTATTGGAACATATCTTCTCTGCCTTAAGCTCTTTTATAAGCTTGACTGCTTCCTTAGAAAATTATTCTATGGTTAATCCTTCTTCTTCATTGTTTGATACCTCTTGTTTATTGTGTTTGGTCATAAACAATACTCTCTCATTGAATTCTTCTTCACTATCATTGTCTTCATCGGATGATGAGCTATCTTCTTTAGAGAGAAAGTTCCTTTTGGATCTTTGCTTTTTGAATTTCTTAAAGCCTTTATTTCCTTTTGAGTTTTCATCACTTCTATTTCGACATTTTGTTGTGAAATGCCCAACCTCACCACAGCCGAAATATATCAATGGAAGTTTACCTTTGAATTTTCCCTTACCAATTTTTATTTTTCTCGTAAAGTAAGCATATTCTTCATCTGAAAGACCTTCTCCATCATCTCCCTTTTCTTCACACTTGCAGGTGCATGTATTTTCAATTGAAGGTTGTTTGTCCTTATTGGTTTTCTTATATGCAACGAATGTATTTTCTAGATGTGAAGTACCCTCTTCTCCATCAAGTCTCATTTCATATGCTATGAGAACTCCATGTAATTCCTCTTTGCTAAGTTTGTCCATATTTGCATTGTATTCTAAGACCGATACATTTGGGTTGAATCTCCCTAGTAACGTTCTAAGAATATTTCGTATAATAGTCTTCTCATCAACTGGCTCTCCCAATCCTTCCAGAGTATTGGTTATTTCATCAACGTATTGGAAGTATACAAAAATGTTGAAATCTTCTTTCATTTTGAGTTGCTCAAATTTTTCTCTATATATTTGAAGCTTTGCTTCTTTGACATTTGAGTCACCTGCATCTATATTCTCAAGCTTGTCCCATACATTTTTGGCAGTTTTGCAATCCAACATTTTATGATAAACAGATTCAATAAGTCCACTGATAATAATATTCTTTGCTTTTGCATCATTTACAAAATTCTTCTTACCTTCTTCATCCGCGGTTGATTTAAATCCATTTTGAAAAGTGTCCCACACTTCATAGCCTTGCGCCAAGAGATAGACCTCCATTCTTCCTTTCCAGAGTGCATACTTATTTTCATTGAACAGAGGTACATCATTCTTGGTATGCTCCATGACCTCCTTCTAGCTGTTAAACTGCTATTGAAGCAACCAAGCTCTGATACCAATTGTTGGAAATACTGAGAGGGGGGGTGAATCAGTATTCCTTTCAGTTAGAGCATTAGTTAATCTTCAATTATTATCAGTGTTTGTACAGTGATAGAAACAAACAAAAGGAACACAAATGCACACATTTTTTAAGGTGGAAACCCACTCAGGGACAAAAACCACCTAATATTTTTTTTAATAATTTTTTAATATTCAACTCCAATTGAAAATAAAGCTCCAACTTCCTAGAATCTAGAAAATCATTCTTCTCCAGCTCCCACTGGATGGATGCTCCAACACCCAAGATTCTTTATTAGCCAACTAAATGGATGCCTCAACACCTAATGAGCTACAACTAACCCTAGCACCACCCTACCACCCTATAGAAGAATAAAAGAAGAATGGACTCCAGTACAAGGGAAAATGGTCCACTTTACAATGATATAGAATGAAGTAGAAGAATAAGACACACTAGACGATAACCCCAACTATGACACAACTACCTAATGATGATCCTAGACCTCTCAACACTACCTCTTCAAATCTTGGCAGATAGACACTAGAACAATTTTTACAGTAATGTATTTACAATGACTTAGTACAATGATACCTTTACAGTGACTGCATGCAATGCTTACCACTTGAAGACTTCATGTGATGAACTTCTTGTTGTTGTTCTACACCTTGGTTGCTGCTCTTTTCATGCTACTCTCTGCTGCACCTTGCTTTGCTTTGCTGCCCAAGAAAGTCTGGTCCTTTGCAGCCTTTGACAACACATGATCTAGCTTTTTCTTGCCTTTTAGGAGCTTGATATTGAATCTGATGTATCTCTGTTATTTCAGGTCCCCAATATCTGATTTTCGGTCTTTTAGTAGTCCTCTAAGTCTTCTTTCCAATTCCATAGGTCTGACCCAATTTGTATTCTTCAAGAGAGGGTTATGCCCAATCTCTAACAATGCCCTATTATGGAATGTTTTAGTAGAGCGAAATTGTACGGTATGCCACATGTCTTTGTTTCTTCATTAGGCTCTGAAATTGATAGAGCTAAAACTACAGTCCGTGCAATATATTCCACTTTTTACAGAATTCCAATACGATACTCAGAGAGAGAGTTATGGCGATTTTCCCAAGGTCACTTCTTTGAGATGAATTTCAGGAGCCTGCAAAAACACTAACTTCCACAGATCATATCTCCAAAAATATTACGCACCTTGATCTGAAATTTTCACAGGAGCTTCCTCAGGATTTAGGCTTTGGCTCATAAAAATTTCAGCTTTTGAACCTTCACAAAAAAAAAATTAGAGCACAAATTCCACGATGACCTGTTTCAGATGGCGAAATCACTTGCATAAGGAGGATATGAGGATCAAAATTTATATAAAATGCTTAGGTTGAAAGGGGCTTCAACAAGTGAACATGGGAGTGATTTTAGGAGCTTAAAAAATATTAATTATGACTTTTCAATGATCCATGCCACAACCCCATGGGGTTTTAGCCCACTAATTGGGGTTACAAACATTAAACATGAATATCTCTAAAGCCATGAAGAATTACGTGGCGTGCCATATATCAAGATAAACATCTCGACAAGAAGAAACCATCAAAAGCATCCTTGACCTAGAATATAGTAATTTAGTAGGTCAAAATTCCCATGAAATATTGGGGTAGCCCTTGGTGCTGCTTGGGTTGGCATCAATGACAACCACTGATCAACAGAGCCATGGTGATATTGAGGTACAATCCATAAGCCTAAGCTTTATTATTTTTCTTCTTTCCCAATCCCTAGGCATATCTGTCTTCTATGATTCCTTCAAGATTAATGAGAATCCCTCCCCCTCATACCACCCCATGATTTCTTTTTCAAAGCTCCATCAAATTGGAGAATCCAATTATTCAAATTTTTCATCCATTCTACAAGCCATTCATGAGACAATATAAGGATCCAGGAAGGGCAAGGAGGGAGAATTTTGAAGTGGTTAAGGAGGCTAGGGGCCAGGCCCAAGGATATATCCATGCAAATTCTACATGATCCAAATAGGGTTTCGTAGTTGATCTACGAAATTCAATGCAAGCCGATAGGGCTTTAAGAGTTATGGGTTTGGATGTCGTGCAAGTCATACTGAAGGTCTCTTTATTCCTTTATAACCATATTTTCCAGCAAACGTACTTGGGAAGAGAGATTCGTGGCTCTTTGAAGATGTTTTTAGCCTTAAGGTTTCTCACATGAAAATTGGGCCATGAGCTAAATAACTGAAGGAGATCAATGAGCTATCTTGTTCCGAGGAAAATTGTAACAAGGTCCACTAACCAAAATTCTTTTGAAAACTGACAATGGAGGAAGAGATGGGGGATTCTTTCCTCAAAATTTTTCTGTTAGGTCCCTATATTACTAGTATAGTCCCTTATTGTTGTTAGTGTAACCCCCTTATTGTTATTATTATACCCTTGTAACCCCCATATTTTTATTATTGTGCCCTTAAATTATTATCGTTAGGTCAGCTAGGATTACATTGTGACCCCATGGACTCCTATATATAGAAAGGAGGTTTTGTAATTTGTATCATCCAATAATTTTTCATTCATGTAATGTATTGGAGGTTGCCCCCTCAAATTGGATTATTTATAAGGCATTGATATCTATTTTCTTCTATTTTTGGAGTTGGTTTCAAAACATTTGGTATCAGAGCTTTGGATTCTAGGGTTTTCGCTGCTCCAAACCAATCAACGTGGCATTTTCACTATAAATTTTTTTCTACGAAGGTTCAGAAGCTAAAATTTGTAGAGTGCGAAGCCACAATCCTAAGGAACATCATCACAAAATTTTAGAGCTTGGTTCAAAATATTTCCGGAGATATGATCTGTGGAAGTTAGGGCTTTGTGCAGGCTCCTAAATTTAACCTAAACAGATCATCGCGGCATTGTCACTATACATTTGTTTCTACAAAGATTCAGAAGCTAAAATATTTAGAGAGTGAAGCTAACATCTTGAGGAAGATCCTCGCAAAATTTTCGAGCTTGGTTCGTAATATTTTCGGATATATGATCTGTGGACGTTAGGTCATTTTTAGGTTCCCGAATTTCATCTCAAAGAGGTTATCGTGGGAAAATATTCATAACTCCATCTCTGAGCATCGGATTGGAATGATGTAAAAAGTGTCCGCAATTACATGGACTGTAGTTTTCTGTCTATAAATTTCAAAGCCAAAGGATCAAACAGTGACACGTGGCAAATCATACAAGTTCGCTCTATTGAACCAGTACATAATTAGGTCATCGTAGGAGATTGGGCACAACTTTGTCTTCAAGAATCCAAATCAGGTCCGACCTGTGGCATTCGAAAGAGAATTCATAGGGATACCTCAGAGCCAAGTTTCAGATATTTAAGATTCGAAATCATAGAGATAATTCAGTTTCAATATCGAGCTCCTCAAAAGCAAGTAAAAGGTGTGTATTTTTTTTCTTCGAATTGCGTAAGTCTTGTTTGAAGAATCAAGTTGAATTGATTCCAAGGGAATATTGTAGAATAGATATCAGTATTGGATTCTAAAATGGCCCCTAAAAAGAATTCAATACCCATTAAGCCTTTAGAAGGCTCTACTATGACTCATGAAGACAAAGAATGGCAACATGACATATAAAAATTACAAGAGCAAGTGCAACAAATTTCACTCTCGCAAAGAGCAAAAAAAAATGACATGGAAGTTTTGAAGAAAGGCATGGAATCTAAGATGGATGGTTTGAAGAATGGCATGGAAGCTAAGATAGATGGCATGGAAGCTGGCATGGAATCTAAGATGGATCACATGGAAGCTAAGATCGATGAAAAAATGAAAGACAACATGGAAAACATGAAGAATGATCTAAAAGCAGACATGGAAGGTTTGACAAAGTTGATACAAGAAATTTTTCCTAAGGGTTAAAATATAGTAGAGGAAACTCATGATGAGAACAAAATAAATGTTAATCGTGATTTCATAAAATCTAATGTTGGCGGGAAGAACCACCATATTCCAAAAATGGATATGAGGAAGTTTGATGGAAAGGATCATGTAACATGGATACTATAGATGGAGCAATATTTTGATCTCAATAATGTGCAAAACACACAAAAGGTACACATTGCAACTTTACATTTAGAACAAAATACATTTGTATGGTATCAATGGCTTTTCTCCCGTAAAAAAATTGTCACTTGGTCTATTTTTACGGAGGAAATGATAGCACATTATGAGGATCCAAAGAGCAACACTTTCTTTAGCCAATTGATAAATCTCAAACAAAAGGGTTTAGTGGGGGAGCACATTGGGGACTTCCAAAAATTGAATATAAGGGTAACTGATATTCCAGAGGAACACAGGATTGATCTCTTCATATGTAATTTAAAGGATAACATCCAACATGAAGTTCGTGTTTTGGAACCTAATTCATTGGAGAAGGCATTCAGGTTGGCAAGAAAAACTGAATGTAAAATTATGGCGACAAGGAAGCCTGCCACTCACTTCTATAAAGAGGGAAGTGTTGTTACTCCTAAATTTCCACAACCTACAAGGTTGACACCACAACAATTGGAAGAAAAAAGAGCAAAAGGGCTTTGCTACAGTTGTGATAGCAAATACACTAAAGGTCATAAGTGCGCTGAGAAGAAATTATTTTACATAGATTGTGAGGAGGAAGAAGAAAATGAACAAGAAGAGGATATACGCCAGGAATCAACCCTAGAAGAGGAAGAAATGAGTCCGACCATATTGTGTAATGCATTGGTAGGAATTACCACTCCTCAAACTCTCAAGATAGAAGGACATATCAAGAAGAAAAAGGTAATAGTGTTGATTGATTCAGGTAGTACCCATAATTTTATTCATTGTAAGGTAGCCAAGGAATTGAATTGTTTCCTATACCCAGCACCAGGATGTCAAGTGATGGTTTCAAATGGAGGAACTATAAATTTCTCTAGAAAATGACATAATATCAAGCTAACCATGGGGAATACGTATTGAATAGTCCAATGCTTTCCATTCCTATGGGAGGTGTTGATGTTGTACTAGGAGTACAATGGTTACAATCTTTGGGGATGGTAGCTTTTAATTTTCAAGAAATTTTCTTGAATTTTTTTTTATAAGGAAAGGAAGTCGAATTACGGGGTATTGCAGGGAAGCCGGGAAAGATAATAAGCTCCAATTTCATGACAACGCTTCTAAATAAAGAACAATGAGGCATAATTGTACAATTATGCTCACTAGAAGTTCCAACATCAAAATCATTTGTTTCTGTAGATCTCCAAAAAGTCTTATTATAGGGAGCTCAATAAGCTCACCATTAAACATAAATTTCCCATTCCTGTGATTGATGAATTATTGGATGAATTACATGGAGAAATTTATTTTACCAAGTTGGATCTTCATTCAGGATATCATCAAATTAGAATGAAGACTGAAGATATTCCAAAAATAGCATTCCGAACTCATGAGGGTCATTATGAATTTTTGGTCATGCCTTTTGGCCTTACCAATGCACCTTCTACATTTCAAGGGTTGATGAATTCCATTTTCAAACCCTTCCTTAGAAAATTTATGCTAGTATTTTTTGATGATATACTAATCTACAGCAGGTCTTGGAAGGATCATGTTGAACATGTTGACAGGGTGCTCAAACTATTGCAGGAGAAACAATTATGTGCAAAAACATCCAAATGTTTCTTTGGAGT
The DNA here is from genome assembly GCA_034641835.2 of Pinus albicaulis. Taxonomy (NCBI): domain Eukaryota; kingdom Viridiplantae; phylum Streptophyta; class Pinopsida; order Pinales; family Pinaceae; genus Pinus; species Pinus albicaulis. The sequence continues at coordinate 1,329,222,084 of CM076574.1, read as the reverse complement.
ATAAGAGGTAGAATATCTGGGTCATATTGTATCTCACGAGGGTGTTAAGGTAGACCCTAACAAAATTAAAGCCATTAAGGAATGGAAAGTCCCCACAACCATAAAGCAGTTGCGAGGATTTCTCGGGTTAACAGGGTATTATTGCAAGTTTGTTAACAATTATGGGAGAATAGCAGCACCTCTAACAACATTATTGAAGAAAGATGCATTTTCATGGACTCCTAAAGCAAATAAGGCCTTTGAACATATTAAAGAGGCAATGTGCCTAGCACTAGTATTAGCTATGCTAGACTTCACAAAAACCTTTATTGTGGAATGTGATGCCTCAAGAAATGGAATTGGTGTTGTTTTAATGCAAGAAGGAAGACCCATTGCTTTTGAAAGTCATCCAATCAAAGGAAAGTATTTACAAAAACCTATTTATGAGAAGGAAATGTTAGCAATACTGCATGCACTAAATAAATGGAGAACTTAAATAATGAGAAGACACTTCAAGGTAAAAACGGATCATGATAGTCTTAAACACTTTTTGGAACAAAGACTATCTTCAGAAGAGCAGCAAAAATGGATCACAAAGATGTTGGGTTATGACTTTTAAATAATATACAAAAAAGGGAAGCTAAATCTTGTTGCAGATGCAGTCTCAAGAAAGAATGAAGAGGTGGAAGCATTGCTTTGTGCCATTTCTATTATCCAACCAGATTGAATAACCGAAGCAAGAGATGAATGGAAGAAGGATGAAGAAGTGTGGACACTCATTCAAAATTTGCAGCAAGATCCTAGTACATCTGATACATTTAGCTGGAAAAATGATTCCTTATGGTACAAATATCGCTTATATCTTTGTAATAATTCCCAACTAAAACAAAATATTCTTTTGGAATTTCACACTTCTCCTTTAGGAGGACACTTATCTTGATATTTTCCAGGATATTTTCCAATTACCACCTCTTCCATAGTCCCTGATGATACCAATATGAAATTTGATCCAAACGGACCACCCCATTCTACATCATGTGATTCCTTAGAGGGTTGAGAGAGGGATCTGAACACAGAGGTTTGGGCCCTAGGATCGAGTCCGACCAAATATTATTCGAGTATCCTTTACCCAAAACTTTACATAAATTATTCAATATGATGTCCAAAGGTGTTCTCATGAGTTTCCAAATTGGAGAACCTTGAGTTCCCTCCATTTTCACCTCTCCATTGTTATGATGGTTTATATACTTTTCTCTCATTACTTTCACCCACCATTGATCAAGCTTCGTGGTTAGGATCTAGTAGAGCTTGGCCCCCATAACCATATTGACTATAGTGGGGTCTCTTATTCCAAGCCCTCCATGTTTCCTTGACGCTTTGATAGTTTTCCAGTTTACCAAATGGAATTTTTTGTTTTATGTATTTCCTCCCTCCTAGATAAATTTTCTAATATAAATCCCAAGTTGATGCAGAACATACTTAGGATCTTGAAGAGCAGAGAATTGATATAGAGGGATATTTTATAGCACCTATTTCACATGAATAGTCCTCCCCGTGTTATTAAGCCAAATTCCTCCCCAATTCATGATGTTGGATTTGATTTTATCAAGGAATTTTTCCAAGCATAGGGAGAAACTCCTCTTAAGAAGATAGTGACTCCTAAGTAGTTGAAGTATTTACAGTCCCTAACCGTTCTGAATCCCAAGATTTATTCTATTTTTTTTGCTTTCTGAAGGGAGATATTCCAATTTTATATATGGCTTTTGCTGTCATTTATGGATCCTCCCAAGGCACTAAGGACCAATCTAGATTCCATTTGAATCATATGGGGATCACAACAGATGTCCCTCCAAGAAAAATTGGGTCATCCACAAACTGCCCATGGTTAATACTTTTGATTCCCTCTTTAGATATGATCCCAGGTAAGAGTTTAGAGTCTCGATCTTTCTCCAATATTCTACTCAACGTATCTACCATCATTATATAAAGAAAAGGAGAGAGAGGGAAATCTTGGTGCAGGTCCCTGGAAGCTTTAAAGAAGCCAACCACACTTCCATTAACCAAAGGAACGATCCAAGGAGAATAAATGCAAAGGGAAATCCACCTTAAAAAGTTTTTTTTGAACCCCATCTTTTTTATAACTTTGAACAAGAAACTATGTCTAACTCTGTCAAATGCATTTTCCATCTCCAATTTTAGTATCATTCCTTGATCACCTCTTCTCCAACTCGAGTCATTGGCCTCCTAGAGTACTATAATATTATCAAAAAAAATTGCCCCCAGAACAAACCCCCCTTGGTTGGCTGAGATCAAAAGGGGTAGGAGAGGTTTGAGCTTAGAGGAAAGAAACTTAGAGAAGGTCTTTTAAGAGACATTGCAGATGGAGATAGGACATAATCTAGAGAAGGAAGAGGGGCTTGACTCCTTAGGGATTAAATCTAATAAGGAGGTGTTAAATTTCCCACCCATAATAAATATATTAAAGTAGTATCCAACCATTCGACATAGGTATTTCCTTATCACCTCCCAAATTTTTTTATAGAAGTTGGCCGAGAACCCGTCTCGACCAGGGCCTTGTCCGGGGAGAAGGAGAAAACAATAGACTTAATCTCTTTTGGTGATGGAGCAGAGACCAAAGAATTGTTCATCTCTTACGAAACCATTGAAGGGATACTCTCCAAGAAGAAATACTCACTCTAAAGATCTCTCAGAAGGTCCCCATGGGAAAGACTCTTGAAGTGATCCACCACATTTTCTTTATATCCTCAAAATTATTTAGATTCTTCCCCCCATAATTGATTCGAGTTGTATTAGCATTCATAGTTAAACCACAATGTTAAACCCTATATTAAAATTCATAGTTATAAAACCTATATTATAAACCTAATATTAAATACTAATATATTAGTAATGTATTAAGAAAATGTTTTATTAATAAATATAAATTTATATTATTATATATTAATTAATATTAAACCCATGGGACTTATACTATAAACCTTAAGGAATAATATTATAAATCTAAGGGAATAATATTAAACCCAAGGGACTAATATTATAAACCCAAAGTATATAAAACCTAAGATAAATATTATAAACACTAAAATAAACATAATTGAATATGAACCCTTAGATTAATAAACCCAAGGGAATAATAAATCCATGGGATAAAAATTATAAACCTAAGGTAAATAAACCCTATGATAAATATTATAAAACCCTAAAATAAACATGCTTGGCCATGGTTGATTTCCATACTGAGACAATCATTGTCACAATGTGACATTGGACCATGCTTGACTATGATTTATTTTCATATCAAGACAATATTGGTCACAATGTGATGTTGGACCATGGCTGACCATGGATGATTTTCATATTGAGACAATATTTTTCAAATGCAACATTTGACGATGGTTGACCATGGTTGGTTATGATTAACCATTGTTGACCATGATTGATATTATAAACCCAAGGGAATAAAAACCCAAGGGATTGATATTATAAACCCAAGGGATGAAAATTATAAATGAAAGGTATATAAACCCAAAGATAAATATTATAAACCCTAAAAAAAACATGGTTGACCATGGTTGATTTCATATTGAGACAATCCTTGTCACAATGCGACGTTGGACCATGCTTAACCATGATTTATTTTCATATCAAGACAATCTTTGTCACAATGCGACATTGGACCATAGTTGACTATGGTTGATTTTCATATTGAGACAATCTTTGTCACAATGAGAAATTTGACCATGGTTGATGATGGTTGGCTATGATTCACCATTGTTTACCATAATTGATATTATAAACCCAAGGGAATAATAAACCAATGGGATAAAAATTATAAACCCAATGTATATAAACCCTAAGATAAATATTATAAAACCCTAAAATAAACATGCTTGACCATGGTTGATTTCCATATTGAGACAATCCTTGTCACAGTGTGACATTGGACCATGCTTGACCATGATTTATTTTCATATCAAGACAATAGTTGTCACAGTTTGATATTGGACCATGGTTGACCATCGTTGATTTTCATATTGAGATAATCTTTGTCAAAATGCGACATTTGACCATGGTTGATTTTCATATTGAGATAATCTTTGTCACAATGCGACATTTGACCATGGTTGACTATGGTTGGCTATGATTCACCATGGTTTACCATGATTGATATTATAAACCCAAGGGAATAATAAACCCAAGGGATAAAAATTATAAACGCAAGGCATATAAACCCAAAGATAAATATTATAAACCCAAAAATAAACATGGTTGATTTCCATATTGAGACAATCCTTGTCACACTGCGACGTTGGACCATGCTTGACCATGATTGATTTTCATATCAAGACAATATTTGTCGCAATGAGACATTGGACCATGGTTGATTTTCATATTGAGACAATCTTTGTCACAATGCGACATTTGACCATGGTTGGCTATGATTCACCATGGTTGACCATGATTGATATTATAAACTCAAGGGAGTAATAAATCCAAGGGATTGATATTATAAACCCAAGGGATTAATACTAAAACTCCAAGGGATTATACTAAAACATGGTTGAGCATGGTTGACCAAGGCTGACAGTGATTGACCATGGTTGACCATGTTCAAGTTTATAAAGCACGGTTGATCGTGGTTGACCAATGCTAACCAATATTGACCATGGTTGGCCATGATTATCATATTGAGACAATATTTTTCATAATGAAATTTTGGACCATGGTTGAGACAATCTTTGTCACAATGCAATGTTGGACCATGGTTGACCATGATTAACCATCGTTGACCATGGTTAAATAAGATTAAATCCAAGGGACTAATATTATGAAGCCAAGGTATATAAACCCTAAGATAAATATTATAAACATTAAAATAAACATGGTTGACCACATGTTTTATTTTCATATTGAGACAAGCCTTGTCACAATTTGACGTTGGACCATTGATCAGGAGTTCATGAATTTTTCTCAAAATTGAAAATGCTCAAAACTGTACTGAACATGAGCTACTGGGTATATCTCGTCGTTCTAATTCTGGTGCTGCAAACAGTTTGAAAAAATTATGTCATATGAGGGAGATATCGCGTTTTGATCAATTTCCCAAACAACTAAAATTTCGACAAGTTTGACTGGGATGCCCAGTCAGCATGCAAGAGTATAATTAGCAAAAAGGGGAATATTCCTAAGAATATTTTTTTTTCCCAAGCCTATGATATTTCTCCGAGTGGTATGTTCTGGTTTGTTGATGTGGTTGTACATTGATGATTTTGAACCAATAGTTAGGTGACATGTGGCTAGCCCTGAGGCTACCATGTGTCCCTTGTTTGTTTGACCAAAATTTTGTTAAGTCTGGGGGGGTAGGCCCCGTGACCTCCAGTGTACCTACAAAGTTCTACACCATCTCTGCTACGCATGTGGTTCTTACCCCATTAGTGCGCCATATGTATTTATGTTTTAACCAAAAGTCATATGAGGGGGGGACTGCTGGTGGTCCCAACCCACTAATGGCCCCAAACAATGGTCACATGTCATATTACAACTGTGACATATATTTACAATCCTTTTAGATTAGGCTAGTATCATAGCCAAGTTTACTCTCTGGTGTTGTTGTGTGCAAATATTTTTTTAACTGTTTGCAAGTGTTCACATGCTTACTGGGTTCAAGCTTAAGAGAGGAGAAGGCAAATTGGTCGAAGCAAGAGGGTCTCAAAGTGAACCACAGAAGAGGGCAAAATTGCCACATTATCCACCACCTAGTTCACCTCGTAAAGAAGTAGAAGCAGCATTAAGCATGCCTCCAGAGGAAGAATAAATCCATGAAGAAGTGAATCCCAAAGAAGAAGAAAGACTGTTTAGGAAAGCATTCCTTGACATGACTGAGATGGTGAGAATCCTTTATCAAGAAAGGAATGAGAAACTAGAAGGAGAAGGATCCAAAATTCACAAGGAAGGAAAAGGATCATCAAGAGGTAAAAATGATGAAGATGAATCAAAGAAGGGCAATGGAGGAAATGGAGGCAGTGTAAAGTCAACATCCTCACCCTCATCATCATCATCCTCTACTTCATCTTCAGTACATCAGCCACTCAAGTCAAAGAACACTGGTAAAAGTCCTTTTCTAAAACTTGATGTTAAGGTTGAATTGCCAATGTTTAATGTTGAAGTCAATGCAAAAATCTTGATAATTGGATTAGGCAATTGGAGGTCTATGTGAGAATTCAGAACCTTCATGATGATGATACCAAAATCCTACTAGCTTCATTGAGAATGGAAGGTGCAACACTTGTTTGGTGGGAAGCCAAGACAAACGAGGAGATCAAGAAGCATGGTAAGATTATCCTATCATGGATTGATTTCATTACTCCAATAAAACAACAATTTTATCCATTAGCTCATATGCAAAAAGCCATAATGAACTGGAAAAACTTTAGACAATTAAAAGGATAGAGTATGCAAGTTTACACCCAAGAATTTAGGAGAAGAGCTCTCTTATTAGGGGTATATTTGTAGAGCCAAGATACTTTTCTCAAGTACATATGAGGCTTACATAGCTACCTAAGACATAATATTCTCATGTTTAACCCCACAGGTCTAGATGAGGTATGTGTTCAAGCCACACATCTATAAGCTAGAGGGAAAAACATTTCTGATGAGGGTAGAAACAAACCTTTTAAGGGGAAAAAAAAAGAGAAGACCTCAAATGGTAAAGGAAAAAAGAATGCATCTATCAAGAAAGAGGGAGAAAAAGTGGTCTGTAAATATTGTTCAAGAGAAGGGCATGATGAAAATCATTTTTGGAAATTATATCCTGAAAAGAGGCCCAAACATCAAAACAACAAAGGGAAACAGAAAATTGCAGCTACAACTCAACATGATTTAGGAGAGGATTGAGGTGATGAATCTAAAATTACAGCCATGGGATTGAAGAACATGAAGGGGAAAGAAATTGAAACTAAACCCAGTGCTAGTACATCAAACTATCACATACAAGTCCAAATGAAGAAGAGAGAATTGAACTGTTTCACGTGAGGGTCATATCCAAACATACTAAGATTGACACATTGTTTGATAATGGGTCACAAGAAAACTTAATATTTGAAGACTTGGTCAAGAAACTTAATCTTGAGACCATTCCACATCCAAAACCATATCCACTTGGTTGAATTTGTAAGGATGAAAATTTACAGGTTTCAAAGAAGTGTATATTGCGGTTTGCAATAACTACACATTCTATTCACACAGTTGAATTAGATGTGGTTCCGCTTGACATAACAGGTATTGTGTTGGGCAGTAATTACTTATATGATAGGAAAGTGATCTTCCATCGCCATGAGAACAAATACCATTTATTAAAATTTGGAAAGGAGTACATTGTTAGAGCACATCGCAAGAAGACAAATATTTCTATGGTAAATGCTGGACAGGTAAAGAGGTTGGTGAGTTCAAGTATGAATTTTGTTATTCTAATAATTAAGCCTAAAGATGATGTTAATCATGAATCATTTGAGGATTATGATCCTAAGTTGAAATCAGATTTATATGATGTATTTGATGCACATCATGAGATGTTTCAGGAGCCAACAGGATTGCCTCCAAAAAGGGAGATTCAACATGAGATTCATTTGCATCAAGATTGTCCTCTTCCAAACATCAGCATGTATCGCATGTTGATAATGGAGAATGCTGAAATAAAGAGGCAAATCAAGGACATGTTTGACAAGGGACTCATAAGTCCAAGCACTTCGCCATGCGGTTCACCCATAGTCTTGATTCTGAAGGAATATGGGACTTGGCACACGTGCGTAGACTTCAGAGCTTTGAACAAGATAATGGTAAAGTACCCACTCCTAAGGATATCTGATTTGCTTGATTAAATGAAAGAAGCAAATTTTTTCACTAAGTTATATTTACGAAGTGGATATCATCAAGTAAGAATTGCAGAAAGTGATATATGGAAGACTGCATTCAAGACCAAACAAGGACTCTTTGAGTGGTTGGTTATTCCATTTGGTTTGTGTAATGCACCGACAATTTTCATGCGTGTTATGGATAATGTTTTTCGTCCATTGCTTGATGAATTTTTGATTGTGTATTTAGATGATATACTAATTTTCAGCAAAACAAGAGAATAACATGTCATGCATGTAAATAGGGTTCTTGATGTTTTGAAGAAAGAGAAATTATTTCTTAAGATGTCAAAGTGTGAGTTTGGAAAGACTTCTTTGGTTTATTTGGGACACATTAAAGGAGGAGGCGAGTTGAGAATTGATCCTTCTAAAGTGGAAGCCATTGTGAATTGGCCCACTCCCAAAACAATAACTGAGGTAAGAAGTTTCTTAGGTGCAACTTAGTATTGGAGAAATTTTATTGCTAACTTTTCTACCATAGCAGCTTCTATGCATGCAGTGACAAGTGTGAAGTTGGGCTTCAAATGGGTAGGCAAACAGCAGCAAGCTTTCGAAGCTTTCAAAAACAAGATCATTTCAGCTCCAATCCTTGCATTACCGAATTTGAGACAACCATTCGAGATACAAATCGATGCTAGTGATTATGCCATGGGCATAGTCCTTTTGCAACATGGTAAGCCTATCACTTTTCATTCTGAAACATTCAATGGTGATGTAACTAATTATCCTACATATGAAAGAGAGCTGTATGCATTGGTACAAAGCGTCAAGAAGTGGAAACACTACTTGATGGGTAAAGAGACGATTATACATACCGATCACCAACCATTACAGTACTTGCAGTCGCAAACAAAATTGCAGCAATCATGACATTTCAGGTGGATGGGTTTCCTTCAACAGTTTCACTTGGTTATAAGGTACAAGAAAGGTATTTTCAATAAAGTTGTTGATATTCTTTCAAGGCCAATCATAAGTTCTTCTACTTTACTTAAAAATGATTCTATTGTACATGAGAGTTACATAGAACAATATGCACATGATGTTGATTTTCAAGATGTGTATGCTAGTTTGAGTGAAGGGAATCAAGTTGAGGAAAATGATTATCACATGCATAACAATTTTTTGTTCCATTCAAGCAAGTTATGTATACCACAAGGAGAGAGGCTAAGTGTCATGAGAGAGGCTCATTCGTCTCTTATTGTTGGACACTTTGGGGTAAGAAAAACAATGGCGCATCTACTTAGGTATTTCTATTGGCCTCACATGATAGATAGTGTGTTGCGTTTTATAAGAGGTTTTTCTATGTGTGCAACAAGAAAGCCTGGCAATAGGAAGCTTGGGCTGTACACGCCACTACTGGTACCATCAAGGCCATGGGAGAGTGTCTCCATGGACTTTGCTCGAGGTCTACCTATGTCAAGAAAACAACGTGATTATATTTATCTAGTTGTGGATAGATTCAGTAAAATGTGTATACTTATGCCATGTAAGAAAACCATCACTGCTGAAAAAAATGCTAAACTTTATTTTCAACACGTATGGGTTCATTATGGATTGCCAACTTCTATTGTTAGTGACAGGGATTCCAATTTCATTGGGAATTTTTGGTCCAACCTTTGGAAGATGATGGACACAAAGTTGAAAAAGAGTACTGATTTTCATCCACAAACTTATGTCCAAACTGAGGTGGTGAATAGAACCGTTGTGCATCTATTGAGAGGAAATTGCAGAAAACATCCCAAGTTGTGGGATGAGCAACTTCATTATATTCAACACGCTTACAACCGGACAAAGCACTCTCCTACAAATACATCACCTTTTGAAGCATGCTTTGGGTATTTTCCAAAATTGCCATTAGACTTCATCTTTGAGAAGGATGTTGCAATTGATGGGCATAGTGATATTGACAAGGCTCGAAAGTTCATTGAGAAAATTCAGATTATTCATCAACAAGTTCAAGAACAACTTGAGAAGAGTCAAAGCAAATACAAGGAGAGGCATGAAAAACATAGAGTTGATCACAAGTTTCAAGAAGGAGATGAGGTATGGTTGCACATAAGCAAAGAAAGGATGCAAGGAGAAGGTAAAAATCTCAAGCCCATTCGCTATGGTCCATTCAAGATCATAAATCAAGTTGGTAACAATGCATTTCAACTTGACTTGCCTTCATATATGCAAATGTATTCAGTTGTTCATGTTGAAAACTTACGTTTGTATGAGCCACCTTTGATCTATGATCAAGGAAGTGATGTTCAACTGCCTTCTATTGAATATTTCTTGCCAGAATTTCTGGATGAGTGTTACAGGATAAATGACCTCCTCATCATCTCACAGGATAAGGTAACATGGAAGGAAGAAAATGACCTAGACAAGACCCATTTCTTCCAAGGCAACACACCCCAAAAGTAGCTAGATAGCGTTATAACGCACTTGAGACATGTAAAGGGAGTGTTAGTACCTAGGGTAACACTCTGTCTTTCCCAAGGGGTAGCATTATCTGTGTTTAAGTGTGAAAAGGGAAAATATCTTGCGGAAAAGTGACTAGAAATTCTATCTTTTTCTCATAAAGGACCAGTGAAAAATAGAAACTAAAAGGCACAAACCTTTTATTAGGCCTTGCCAAATATAACTAGACTCCTAAGGAAGGAAAAAGCATGGAGGAGCATAGAAACATCTTGATTTTTCCCATTACAAACTGGTTGAATAATTTGGAAAGGTTTGCCCTCTCCATCTTCTATAAAATGGAGCTGTGGGATCTTGGTCTAAGGTCAAAGGATTGAATATATGTAGAGCAAAATTTCATTGTTGTAGTGTGAAGTTTGAAGATCGGTGAATTTCATTGAGAACTTTCTGCCTTGAGCATCATCACACTCGGAAATAGAGAAAGAAGGAGAGGCATTGGGAGACTGAGGAGGGCTTGGTGCAACCAACGGTTGTAATCCTCCTTTTTATAAATCAATACAACTGTATCTGTTTTTTCCATTCGATGCATCAGTGTCACAATTGTTTTTCAATCGTCCATGTAGCATGATATGAATGGCTTAGATCTATATTGTTTCATGTTTCTTATATGCTAGCTTAATCAATAATAAACTATACTGTTGTAGAGATTACATGGGTTCTTTGATAGATTGCAAGATCTAGATTTGGAGCTAGTGAAGAAGGATCTCTATTTCGCTGCTTGTTGTTATCCATAGGATCTGTCATCGATAAAGAGGTAATCTCTCCATCTTACTTTGTCAATTATAGATATTAGCATGAACATGTATGCAACATCTTTTTGAACTTTACAACTAATCTAATTGTCTGCCTCAGGCACCAGAAAGCCCTGAGACGGATATTTAATAACCACCACCCAAGCATATTACCCTATAGCAGAATTGGTGACTCCGCTGGGGATTAAACCCCAAGTTTCTGGATTATTCCTATGAATTTCCATTTTTCCTTCTGTTCACATATCCTTTCGACCAACTTATATGCTTAGTGAACATCTCAAAAGCTCACAGATTCTAGATTAGACCCTGCTTAGCCATCTGTGCAACTTTACCGTGACTAACGCTTCCCCTGTAAGTGTTTCAGAGCATTATAACGCAGTCTTTGCTCAAGTAAAGTGCATTAGTCTCAATATTAGCGCTCTGTAGCCTCTGCTTGCCTGTGTTACCCAGCCAAAACTGTTTTTTACACCTCTATTGTGTTTCCCCTTTGGATGTGGAGTTATTGGCCATTAGAATAGTTTCTCTTGTTGGATCCATGTGCTTGTTTACCAACTAGAATTTTTGTCTTTTGTTCTTATTTTGAAAAGTTAAATGTCGACCGCATCTACTTTTTGAAGAAGAATTTTTCTTTTAGTTTTCTGAACTTAGCTGCATTATTTCTGAAAAAAATTGGTTAAAAAGTTGTTAAGAGAGGATAGATAGATGTCTGAATATTTAAAGTTGAACTATGTTATTTGAATGATTAGTGCACGGATGTTGAAAGAAATATCTCCTTGTAGAAAAACTCTTCATTGAAATTGAATATTTAGAGCATATTTTTTGCATGGTTTTTTGAGTCAGAGTCTCATCACATTTCATACGTTCACTCCCCCTCTGCAAGACTAATAATCAAGTACACTAAGAATCAAGCGATAATAAAATTAATAATATAACGTTTTCTAAGCTCACACCAACAGTAGTTCAGGCTAGGATCTTAGGGTAGGAGAAGTGAGAAAATCACCCAAGATCTCAAAACTTGAGACTAAAGTCATTAATAAGTAAAATCCTACTGCACTCATATTATCAGGACCACTCCACTACCACCAGAGTTAAGTGCGAGATAACACCAAGGTGCATGAGAAGGTAGCCCACCTTTGAGTGCATTCAGTGGGCATGCTATATATTGGGGTTCCCTTCGAGGATGTCAAAACTAGATCGGGGATCTAGGTGTTCTGCCCATATAGCGTGTTGTCTATGACCGTGACCCCCCTGATGATGTTTGTGATTTGAGGTATATTTAGTGGCTAAAATGTTTAGGGACTTACATGAGGTGACTGGGACGGGCTGTCTTGGTACCTAAAACAGATGAACCTACTCTGTCTTCGGACTTTGGGAGGGTACTTGTCTTCAGGAGAGTTCTTACACCTATTTTCTGAGGTTCGGGCGAAGCTCTAGGGTAACAGTAACTGTGTTTACGACTAACCCTCTCTGTATGCTATTGTGATACTGGGTTTCATCTCTAGCAAACGGTAGTACTCAGACGGGGCCACCCTATTCTGGCTGTTGTTGATTGATTTTAGAACGTCCTTTTTTCTTTTTTCTTTTTTAGGTGTGTGGTTACTATCATTGAGGCTTTATAATATATCACAAATAATTAAAATTTGATAATAAAAAAAGAGGTCATCATGGCGTCTTTCGACCCTCGCCGTCTGCCTCGACAACAATGAGGTCTCCCTCCATTGACATCGGAGGAGGAGTCGAGTCTCAGTGAGCTTGTGCCTTCTTTGGAAGAGAAGCCTCCAGTGACAACCCCTGGTTTTCACATAGCACTGTATCACACGAAATTTCCAGAGGATCCTTTCACGGAAGGAGTTGTACCTCCTTGCAATCCTCCACTCACTGATTTTTCGGTGCCAGTGTTAGTTCAGATTACACCAAGCCAAGATATGTCTTCAGCTGCACCAACATCCGTTTCACAACTGGCACCCATGGGGTCGATGCCGATGACAACCAACCCAGTTTCGCCACAATCTTCCTCGCCAGTAGTCAGTTCTATGCCAATAATCGGCAGCCCTAGTAGGCAGCCTATGCCTGGTCCTAGCACTACGGTCACCACAACTGCTAGTGGGTCTCGGAATCCTTCGGGACCTACTCTTATGGTGACTACGCCAGGACCCACAATACCCACTCCCACGAGAGGGGCTACTTCGGTTCCTTTTAGCAACCCTTTCGATTGGAACCCTTTGCTGAGTTCAAACCCCTTCGCTACCATGCCAGGGGGCAGTGTCACCAACACACAGATGATTGGGGGCACTTAGATACCCCTATAATTCTAAGGACAAATAGGACAACCCATTGTTAACACTGTTCCCTTAAGTGGTCAAAATTTTTGTATAGGATCTATGTTGTTGCTTAGCTATGCAAATAACATCATGCCCTCAGCTAGCTCTATTGCGTCCATATGGGAAAATCAACCCCAAAATCCATTTGGACAAGGGGGAAAATTTTACGCTAGGAGCAACTGAACATTAGTCCCCCAGTACAATATACCCTACGGACAACAACCATACATTCCTACACCCCCACCCACAAGGAACTTTTATCAACAAATTCCTACTTATCTTGTTGGTAACACATTGATGGGTGGACCCTATGTCTGAATAGTCAGCCTATTCTTCCTTGGTTAGACCTGGGGGAAAACACACAATTTCCATTTTTGGCAGCTCTAGACATCCTTGACATCTACAACTGACCAATGATCCCATCAATCACAACCCACTCTAGCCTCCAGTACTGCACAATATTTCATCTTACATCCCTAAATTCGACAAGAAACAAGGGGACGATCCAGCTACGCACGTCACCACATTCCATCTATGGTATGTCTCTAACTCCATGGTGGATGATAGTATCCGGCTTCAAATTTTCCCCCGCACTCTCATAGGCAATGCTGCCAAATGGTACATTGAGTTACCACGCAGAGTCGTCAACACTTTTGGCACCTTAGCTATATAATTCCTTAAGAACTTCCAATTACCTGTTAGATACGAAACTGGCATGAAACTCTTAACCTCGCCATGCCAAGACATCACCATCCACATCTCTGATCACATTCATGAATGGAGACGTAGGAGGAGGCTAGTCAAAGCGCCAATCCTGGATCATCTCTTATCTAATTGGTTTTGTAAGTCACTCTTACCAACCCTAGCTAAGGACATTTGTCTGTCTGGTGTGGTCACAGAAGATCAATCCATTCGTCATGAAAAACATTTAGATTTTATCTATTCGTAATCTGGAACACTATATGATTTACTCCCCCATGCCCCTGGTAATCCGAATCCTCCCGCTACTCAGAAACCTGGAGCACACACTGACGGTCTCGTTGTTGCAATCTCCGGTATAGCCATAAAACAGCCTAGTGGGCAAACCTCCCATCCATCTTCGGCTGCCACTGCCCCTAACCAATCAACTAATCTTCCTACCGCTGAGGTAAATTCTATGCAAATCTCACAAAAACCTAGTGGAAAAAACAAGAAGAACAAGAAAAAAACCTCTTCTTCGGAAGAGCAGTCGGATCATCAAAATAATCCGAATCAGAAAAATGCTGCTAAAAACGACAAAGGGAAAGAGAAACCCATGAAATTTCCTTGCAGAATTTGTGCGGAGGACCACTTGACATACAAATGTCCTCGACTGCAGGAATGCATAGATTTTATCACAAACAAGGACTCTGGGAGGACACCTATTGTCCTTCATAATCCCTTCCCTAATCCACAGAAGCAACAACAACACATGATTGCAAACCCACCACAAACCCCGCAAAGGGGAAATGGTGGTACACATCCTCCTGGTGAAGGATCATCCGCCATTTATGGCGTAGAAAGTGTTTAACTCCAAACATGAGCCAAAATTTATGGAAATCCTATCATTGATACTCAGGAACCTGGTACCAGCTCAAATCCACCGCCGCCCAACGATTTTCATATCGAACGGCCTGCTACTGACCCTATGATTTGTCCCCCCAAAGGGACACTTCAACGCACGAATCATAACACCTCTGCACGTGCCGCCCAAAACTAAAATATTGTAGAAGATTTGGCGTAGACACCGTCAGCTATGTCTGCTCTTGAAGTATTGCAAACTTTCCCAACACAAAAGAAATCCTTGCTTTCGGCCATTGGTGGGATTGACCCCCAGGATTCTACGCTAGCTATCTTTGACATGGAGAAATCTAAACCTTGCCTCTCACACCAAATTGCATTCCAGGTGCAAGTTGTGTCGAAAGGGAGACCAATCCATCGTACTGTCATAGACAAAGGTGCTTCGACCTACGTTATGTCAACTACTTCCTGGCTCGCTTTGGGTTCTCCCACTTTGTCTCCACCGTCAAATTCCCTTAAAGCTTTCGATGGCCACACTTTCCTCCCAAAAGGCTACCTTTCTAGCTTTCCCATTTCCCTTAGTGGGAAAATGATAACGGTAGACATAGAAGTCGTAGATCGTCATCTCAACTATAATCTATTGTTGGGTCGCAGTTGGTCATACGCAATGACTGCCATTGCTTCTTCGGTCTTTCGACTCATCCTCTTTCCATTGGATGTGAAAATAGTCACAGTGGATCAGTTATCCTTTTGCACCCCTAATTATGCCACGTTACCAAGTAGCACTATACCCCTAATAGGAGGCGTCCCTGACTCATACGTCAGTATTGGTACCAGTCTTCTGAAGGCATCTTCCCTGATGGATTGCTTTCCACTCCCGCCACCTGAGGTTCCACATACGGTTGCAATGATATCCACCACTTTGGATAGCTCTGTTGACCCATGGATCCCACCGGCGCCTTTAGAATTTGATTCCTACAGAGATCAGATGTTGCTCTCACCAACTGAGTTGGCTTATCAAGCCATCTAGATTGCATCTGAACCCTCCACGGCTATGGTTTCGACCAATGGTACAAACCTCCCTCCCATCACGGTTCTTTCTAAGGATCTCCTCGATGAAGTCCTACCTACGGATGAATCTATTCGAGAGATCATGTCTCTAGAAGAACGACCTTGGGGAGAGTTCCACCATGGCGCTTCGATGTTCGAATTGGAAGTGATACCTACTCAAATCCCAGCTTTTGACCCACCTCAGATCATCTCCTCCATTTACACAACTGTTCAAACTATCAATTCGGAAGGGAACTTGGGCAACCTTTCTAAGACCATGCTCATCGATATCTCGGTCAAAACAGGTATCGTAGAAAATATTCAAATTGGAGAAGATTGCAATCCTGAGGAAATTGCACACTTCACATCCATTTTTAAGGAATTTCGCGATGTGTTTGCTTGGTCTTAAGATGAGATGCCCGACATAGATCCATCTATAGTTGAGCACGAAATCAAATTTTATGACAATGCCAAACCGGTTCAGCAGAGACTCTAACCAGTCCACCCGCACAAAGCGGTCGCCATTAAGACTAAAATCGAAAAACTTCTCAACGCTGGTTTTATCTATCCCATTCCTTTAACAGAATGGGTTTCCAATCCAGTCCCCATACAAGGCACCATCTGTGTTTGTGTTGAATATCGCAATTTGAATGCCGCTTGTCCAAAAGAAAATTATCCTATGCCATTCATAGATCAAATCCTTGATGATTGCGCCGGATGTGAGTCTTTTTTCTTTATGGATGGTTTCTCGGGATATAACCAGATTGCGATTAAAAAATATGACCAGCATAAAACCGCCTTCATCTGTCCTTGGGGCACATTTGCGTATCTTAAACTCCCATTCGGTCTGAAGAATGCGGGAGCAACTTTTTAAAGGGCTATGGACTACGCCTTTCATGACATTAGGCATATTTTACAAGCTTACTTGGATGACCTTCCGACTCATTCCAAGAAGCGATCCCATCACCTCGCGTATATGAAAAAAATCTTCGCTCGGTGTAGGTTCTACAATATATGTCTAAATCCACATAAGTGCGTATTTTTTGCCGAGTCTAGATGCCTTCTGGGTTTTATTGTCCCCAAGCACAGGATTAGGGTTGATCCCGATAAGGTTAAGGAAATCATTTAATTACTCACACCTCAATCCATTCTGCAACTCCAATGTTTGCAATGGAAGGAAAACTTTTTACGTCGTTTCATAGTAAACTATGTCGAGATGATGAAAGGCCTTATGCACTTATTAAAGAAGGGAACACTATATTTGTGGGATGACCAAGCTCAACTATCATTTGATGCCTTGAAATGAGCACTCGTTTCTTCCCCACTTCTTAGTGCCCCCAATTATTCACACAAATTTCTCCTCTACCTGGCAGCCTCACCATCCTCACTTGGCATGGTTCTGGTTGAAGTTCACGATGACGATAGTGAACATGTGATATATTACTTGTCAAAATTTCTTATCGGACCCGAAATATGATATTCACATGTGGAGAAACTCTCTCTCGCAGTGGTATTTGTTGTCACCCGACTTCGACACTATCTATTACTACGTCAGACTACCGTTATTGGTTTGGAGAATCCCATGCGACACATTTTGTCTCTCCAAGTTATTGGAGGAAAATATTCTAAATGGATAGTGATCCTCCAACAATTTGACTTGGTATTCACTACTGCCAAAGCAAAGAAATCTCTAGTCTTCACCGAATTACTGTTGGACCTTCCTAGAATCAACCCAGCAGATGTAGCTCATGATCCATTTCCTGATGAATCCATCTACTTAGTCAACTCTTTTGATCCTTGGTATGGAGACATTTTGGTATACCTCCAAACTCAACACTTCCGCCCAACTCTCACGTCCGATGAATGTCGTCATATTCGCTACCAAGTGAAACACTACCTCGTGCTAAATGATACTCTATATCGTCGTGGTGTCGATACTATTCTTCGGCGTTGTCTCACTTTTGATGAAGCAGAGCACGTTTTAAATGAATGCCACGTGGGAGCATGCAGCGGTCATCATTCTGGCATAGCTACTGCCCAAAAAATCTTGCGTGCAGGCTATTATTGGCCCACTTTGTTTAAAGACTACATCACAGCAGTCCAGAAGTGCCATCTGTGTCAAAGTTTCACGAAGAAAATGCATGCTCACCCCGCCCCTCTCCACCCGGTTGTCTCCATTGGTCCTTTCGCTAAATGGGGAATAGACTTCGTTACATGAAACCCCACTTCGGTTGACGGACACAACTACATTGTCATGGCAGTTGACTACTTTACGAAATGGGCAGAAGCCATTCCCACTTTTAGGGCCAATGGAGAAATTTTCGCTCTGTTCCTGTTCAATCAGGTTATCTGTCATTTCAGTGTACCCCTTTCAATTGTCACAGATCATGGATCACATTTTCAGAACCATATGATGACAGAATTAACTTCCATGCTAGGATTTCGACAAGATCAGTATTCGTCCTAATATATGCAAGCGAATGGTCAAGTCGAAGCCGTAAATGGCGTCCTCAAAACCAGGATTCGTCGGTTAGTTGGAAATCATAAAACCACATGGAATTGGAAGTTATATTCCACGTTATGGGCATACCGTACGTCAGTCAAAATTGCCACAGGCTTCACGCCATTCCAACTCGCATGCAGCATGGAGGCAGTACTCCCAATTGAGTGTGAGATTCCATCACTCAAGCTCACTGTTGAACTCCTATCTCGCACCACTACCACAAAAGGGCGCTTGCTCTCGCTCGATCACTTGGACGAAACTCGTCGAGATGCCACACTGGCACTCAAAGCTCACCAAAGCCGAGTTAAAACTCAATATGACAAATCTATCAAGCCTCGTTATTTCCAAGGGGGTGATATCGTTCTACTCTACGATCAGAGACATGACCTCTTGGGGGCAAGAACACTTCAACCATTATGGATTGGTCCGTACATAGTCACCAAAGTCCTCTCAAAAGGAGCTTATGAACTTTAGGACTATAATGGAATTCCACTCGCGGAGCCCCGCAACGGGCTCTATCTGAAGAAGTATTTTGCCTAGTTCTCCACTAGGCATATGCTTTGTAAATTATGTATATGAGTTTTTCCTTTGTTTTGATGTCTCTGGATATTTTGGGTTTTTGAGTTTTTCTCATACACACTCTTTTTCTTTTTTACACAGATGCCTTCGTCATCCTTATGATACGTCGGATATGCGGATGGTGCTAGTCGTCATACTAGGCACATTGTGTCAGTTGCTTGGGTCCTCTACAAACCTGAGTTGGAACTCCGTGGTTCCGGGGGAATTTTCCTGGGCAATGCCACCAACAACATTGCTGAGTATATGTCGGTGATCCAACTCCTCACAGAGGCTACATCTCACGACATCTCCAATCTAGTGGTCAGGTTAGACTCCCAACTCGTAGTTATGCAGTTAAACAATCATCATCGCGTCTGTCATCCTCTCTTGTTACGTTATTTCTTAAGGGTATGACTTTTAGAACGTCACTTTCAAACCATTGCGTTTGATAACATTCCTAGAGAATTTAATGCATTAGCTGATTCATTGGCAAATTATGTGTTAGATTGGTATTTGTCACACTTATTATAGAAAGAGTCATACATGAGTATATATTTTTTATCTTAGAAAATACATAAACATTAAAAAACGCATGAGATCAAAATCACCAAAATATGTATGTATGTATATATATATATATATATATGTCGTGTCCAGTTTAGATTACATCAAAAAACTTCTCAAAACTTGGGTGTTTTACAAAAAATTGGCTTCTCTAAAGCCTCTCTATGACATTTACACATCTATCCACTCCTCCTACTGAGCCTACTACTCAAAATAACAGACAACTGCTCTGGCTATCCTCCTCAAAGGCACCAAGTATCTCTCCGGTACACCCATTGTATGCCGCTGTAGATGGACTGGGATCTCTCTCATGGGAAGAGGCGGCACACCCATACTTAAACCCTTTAGGTTTATAGTAAGCTCCTGCAAAATCTGTGTGTCATCACCCTCTTCGGCGGCTTATACAACCTCCGCTGCTACACCAGCCCCAAGTAGCTGCATTCCTCGCCTTGCATAGCGAGGGGCTCTGGCTAGATGGACAGGTGCCACATCTGTGTAAAGTAACAAAGCTTCATGTCAACATACATTTTCACCTGTTAAACAAAATAATTGCATAAACGTTAAAAATATACAAAAAATACTTCAACATTGCACTGATCATGCTCTTTCTTACCATCTAGGCCCCACTGAGTGCCCGAGGGAAATACCAAATCTGGATCTCCTGTATAGTTCATCCCTGCATAAGATAATATTCAATCATGATGATCTGGTCTTCAAGCCACTCAAAGAATCCCTCGGTGATGGATTGGACCCTCTCCAGTTCGCAGAATCAAAGCTACCCAGCGAGCCTGTCCTGGCTCTTGCGGGCCAAACGCATCCGTGACCATTCTTGGCCTCATGGCCGGCACCTGCTCTAGTATGAATGACACGATCATTGTACCATACCCAAACTCTCTTTGGGTTCGAGTCTTACATGTTGTCAACTCTGCACGAACTCGATGGACAACACCTTCACACCAGTCAAATACCTGGGGCTGCATACAATCCAGTGCTAACAACACCTGGGCCTTGGTGGCAATGTGTTGACTCTTGGCACTAGCCAAGCGAACTATCATCCATAGCAGAGACTTCAGTGGTCTCTATGCCACCGATGCAATAAGAACCCAGTTACTCATTGCCACAGTATTGTTTTTGCAGTGCATACAGATCAAATCGGCAGTGGTGCGAGGATCAGCCCGGTATCCTGTCAGATTAGGCCTTAGCCCTTGGCATGATAGGCTAGTCAAAAAATAGATATCGTCTTTCTCAATCGAGAGTTCATTACCCCCGATATGAAAGACATGTTGACGGCCATCCCACTGCTAGATTATCCATCTCAGAAGGTCCTCTTGTCCCCTCATCAGCTCTAAACAAGCATACTTTAGCAATCCACATCTACGGAGAACTAGCAACGTAGTTGCATCGGTAACCATTTCACATTCTTCCCGCTCATGTTCCCTTTCGTGCCAAGTACTCATGGTAAATAGCCTTATACCTGCACAAGCAACCATTTCACTGGATTAGTTTTTGTCTGGAACACTTTATAATGGTAAAAAATTAGTTCCTAAAACATCTTTGCTGGCTAACGCGAGCTATAGTGCCCAACAGTGCGTGCTAACGCGTTGTTTCTTCTCGGGAAGAGCGTTTAACGCGGGCACAACACTAAGCACCCACGTTAGCCGCCTAAAATTTTTCAGGGCCTACTGAAATTAACAATTTTAACTAGCAAAAAGAATTAAAACATAATTAAATGATAGAGAAAGGTTCAAGCTTTTACCTGGATCTCGTGGAATGAAAAACCTTCGTCCGGATCGTCCACAATTGAAAACTGAAGTTTCACCACTTTTTTTCTCCAGAGCTCTATCACAACACTCAACAGAGTGAAAATGAAGATCTGTGGCCTTCTTATAGCCATTCTGGAGGTTAGACTCACTCAGCTAGTTTAATACAAAGAGGTAAATTCACGCTACATTTCGTTGCAACTATTGGTTTTTATATGTTACCGATGCTCTGATGGGTTTTAAATGTTTATATGCAAATATGACCATATTTGACCCGGTTTCGAGCTTTCTTTTTAGGGACTTTTTTCTAGCTCGTAAAACTAAAAAAACCCCGAGTTGCCTTTGGCGGGCTCATTAAACTACCACGACATAGACATATGAGCCATTATTTTCATCTTTTTAAAAGCTCTTTAAACATAAAAAGTAATCAAGTTTTTTTCCGCGTGACTCGTTAAAATTTCATGGAAAGCATCGAGTTTTTCCTTGTTGGACTCATTAAAATTTCACAAAGAACATTCAGTGTACTCCGTCTCCTCGTACTCATAAAAAACTGAGGTAGATGTCCATCGAACATAGCTTTCTCACTATTCCGGATTCAATAAACTAACTCATGGAAAATGAACTGTTTCGGGCTTACTATTCTCCCTTCATCGCGCCCAGTTATCAAACATGACAAAGGTACCCCCTGGATTTGTATTTTACGATGTTTTTTAGACTCTCTAAATATGAAAAAATCACCGATTTTACCCGTCTGGACTCGTTAAACTTAATCAGATGGGGAAAAAATTTGGACATCATGGATACTTCTTCTGTTATATTTTCTAAAAGTCGATTTGGCAGCACAAAATCTTGAACATGGCACTTCCCAGAAAACTCTTTCACATTTAGCCGAACCCTACCATCTATGAGTTTAGCCTTCATCTCCCAATGTTCCTACATTGGTGAATCCTAACACTCTTTGGTGTTCATTAAGCCTAAGCTTCCTATTACCCTGTTAGAGTGCCTTCTATTATTCAAGAGGATCCCGCTATCTACTGCTCCTTGTATCAACCAAAATTATCATATGCCAGAACTTATTTGTCGTTAATTATTCCCATCAGTACAAAATCATATTTTCCATCAGTACAAAATCATATTTTCCTATTTCATGTCAATTGATGTAGGACGCCTCAGTGCCTACCCTTTGACAGATCTCTTCCTATCAACTTCAACATCTTATCTAGGAAGTTGATCTAGAAACACGTCAGTACTCGGATACTTGCAGACATTAGTGGCAGGTCATCTTGAGTTTGGTTGGGGGTTCTCATTATTGGCTCCCGATCGAATTATTCTATGAGTGTTTGACATCAAATCCTTTTATTCACACTCGCTAGATTTTACTGTGCATCTTGGGGACCATCATCATTATCAGTGGCCATCCTCGTGTCTGTTAATAGTTTTCGTTATTTATTGGTAATCAGACGATTTCCTACATGTTCAACTTCGACTCATTCATTCACATGTATGGGAATATGTAGTTTAGTGAATCGACGACCAAGACCTTAGGTCGGGGTTACACCATTACAGCTGTGTTTCCTTCCCCAAGTTGTGATATTGTTTTTTGGAGACAACTTTTTAGTTTGATCCTGTTATGACAGACACTTTCACTTTATGCTTATAAATGGACATACTGTTCATATATCTTTTCTATAGAAATCATGTTTATTAGCTACTGAGCATGGGAATGCCCGACTCAAGACAAATACTATATTTTCTAACATATGTTGTTGTTTCAGGTTTTCCTCAGTTCTCCGATTCCTCTCATTTTTATAAAGTATGTCGGCCATCGTCTTCGTCTCTGACCTCACACTTTAAGGGGCATCTGTTATAGGACAATGACCTCCTCATCAGCTCAGAGGAGAAGGTAACATGGAAGGAAGAAAATGACCTAGACAAGACCCATTTCTGCTAAGGTAACGCACCCCAGAAGCAGCTAGACAACACTATAATGCACTTGAGACATGTAAAGGGAGTGTTAGTACCTAGGGTAATGTTCTGTCTTGCCCAAGGGGAAGTGTTATCCGTGTTTAAGTGTGAAAAGGGAAAATATCTTGCGGAAAAGTGACTGCCAATTCCAGTTTTTTCTCATAAAGGACTAGTGCAAAATAGAAACTAAAAGGCACAAACCTTTTATTAGGCCTTTCCAAATTTAACTGGACTCCTCAGGAAGGAAAAAGCATGGAAGAACATAAAAACCTCTTGATCTTTCCCATTACAAACTAGTTGAATAAGTTGGCAAGGTTTTCCCTCTCCATCTTCTATCAAATGGAGCTGTGGGCTATTGGTCTAAGGTCGAAGTATTGAATATATGTAGAGCATAATTTCATTGTTGTAGTGTGAGGTTTGAAGATTGGCGAAGTTCATTAAGAACTTTCTGCCTTGAGCATCATCACACTCGGAAATAGAGAAAGAAGAAGAGGAAATGGGAGACTAAGGAGGGCTTGGTGCAACCAACAGTTGTAATCCTCCTTTTTTATAAATCAATAGAACTGTATTTGTTTTTTCCATTCGATGCATCAGTGTCACAATTGTTTTTCAATCGTCTATGTAGCATGATATGAATGGCTTAGATATGTATTGTTTCATGTTTCTTATATTCTAGTTTAATCAATAACAAACTATACTATTGTAGAGATTACACGAGTGCTTTGATTGATTGCAGGATCTGGATTTGGAGTCGGTGAAGAAGGATCTCTATTTCACTACTTGTTGTTCTCCATAGGATCTTACTGTCAATAAAGAGGTAATCTCTCCTGTCTTACTTTGTTGATTATATATATTCGCATGAACATGTGTGTGTCATCTTTGTGAACTTTCCTAGCTTCAATCTCGAGCTGTCTTGCGCCTAGGGACACGTAAAAGCTTGCAGAGAGGGATATTTAGTCTCCACCACCCAAAGCATGTTAACCTATACAAATAATAAGGTTTTAAATGTCTTTTTTCGTCAACTATGTCCCTCCCATGCTCTATCTCGGTTTCTCGCCAAAGTTGATTGTTTAGGTGTTGCTGCGAATTTTCGGACTTTAGTTGTGGCAGTGGTTGTGTCTTCTTTAGGTGTGATATAACACGCTCATGACCTCGGCCTAAGTTCATTTCATTTCTTCTATTTAGTTTCGTTTTTGGATTTTGACAATGCGGGATTAGGCCGAACCGGTATGTTATTGGCATTAGGATTGGGTTGAGTTGGCGGCTAAGAGATGCATAATAGGGTGAGGATGTGTGTTGGACTAGGTATGGTGCTGGTTATGTAGGTTTGTTACTGGGCTCCCTGTGCCCATCGATAGAAATTTGTCATTCCCATGGGTCGTTGGTATTTTTGAGACCAATTTGTGCTGCGAAGTGGAGAGCGGGTTGGCCACTCGGGACCGACATGGATTGTTCTTTTCCCGAGAAGTTGGAGAACAAGGAAAAACTCGACCAATTATTACTCAAAGAGGGTTGTTGGCCAAGGAGGCATGGAAAGTGATTTGGGATGGCTGAAGGAAAGAAAAAGGTGATTGGATTTTCCATGTTGTTGCGTAGGGTTACTCGTTGATCAATTTGTGGAGAAGAAGCAGGCGAGGCGACCTTATGGCATACCCGGTCATGCTTGCCACTTATCGATGTTGATTTATTATATAGATTGGTTCTATCTCTTCTTCTTCCTCTTTGAAAACCACTTTCGGACCGTGAAGTGAAGGGAAATTTATCAAAGGTGGCATGGTCCTTGTTACAAATAGCACATGTACTGCACTGTCATGGTCACATGACATTCCGTTGGATGCGTCTTCTTCCGAGTAGCGATGGACAGACTACCAAGTTCTGATACATACTATAGGATTTCTTCTTCTTGGATTGTAGGACATCTAGATGTGTTGTGAGATACGCCAATATGTTAGTTTTAAAATCTTCTAAAATGTTACCGACTCCTACTTCCGGTCATGTTGCCACCGGATTGTTTATAATTCCTTGTAGCGGTGTTTCGCACGCATGGCCTACTTGACGTACTACCTCGAGAAATCGAATACGATTTGCACAATGTAGCAGCAATGCCATCATATTCTTCTTGATATATTTACCCTTTTCCCCATTATATTAAGTGTTTCAACCCGATGCTTCTGCTCACTCCTTTAGTCATTGTTTCTTTTAAAGAAATGTATCTTTAGACGATTGTAGTATATGGAGATTTTTGCAAATTATGTTGAAATACTTTCATCGTGTTCTTCTAATGTCTCACCCGACCCTTGTATATGTGACATATTGAATATTTGCGTCTTTTATTTCTCAAGTCGGTGCCGTAGTCTTGATATTTTTTAAGAAAAGGAGTTTTTTCATTAGATCCCAACCTTCTTAATGTTTCCTCCCACCAGCATAAAGCACCATGAGTGTCGTCCTCTTCAAATTTAGGATTTGGTTTTGAGGGTCGGTGGTGTAGATCCTTATCCACATAGCACACTCAAATTCAAATGAGAATGCATCCGGACTCTTCCTGAGGTCGCCATGGAAGGTAAGTGATTTTTTTAATGGAATGGATTTCATAGGGGAATTTTTGGTTGGATCGACAATGGAACACTCCAATGTTGATTTCCACGTGCTTTGGTTTTGGTTGTTTTCCATTTGATCAAATGTCTCGCCACAATCTTCGAGTTTTGTTTTTCCTGAGGGGGAACAATTTTGAGTGGAATTAGGAGAGTGGATTTAGAGGAGGGCCTTATAGCACTTCAATGCTGGGATGCGGGTGCCTCTACTTCTCTCAACTTCAATCTCTCGGGGGACGAGGCATCTATAGTTTTTACTTTGTGCTACTGCTCGCTGGTTTCTTCCTCTCCTTCCCCGCAGTGCAAGATTTTCCCTCTATCGAAGGGTCATGACTTATGTGCTTAGCAAGTATGAAGGCTTTGTTCAGAGACCCTTATGTTTCTTTGTGAATCTCAGTGGTGGAGCTATAGATGGTGAGGTTGCTACCAAGGGGTGTGGTGACTACGAAGTGAGGAATGGTTTCTGGGCCCTCACGATGCGGGATCTCGCCTTTCAATGATTTTTTATATATATATGTTGTTTCGCTACGGACCACCAATCCTTTGGGTTTTGTGGATTTATGTGATTTTTATCTAATTCTATCTTTTTCTTATTAGTCATAAAACACAAACACCTGTCCTGCTAACCTCTCTTTAAATTTCTGCGAGCTTGCGGCCGAGAAAGATTTTCTTCTTACGAGCACGGGGTTCTTACCTCTCGTTCAACACCCGATTTCTTCTGCTGAAAAAGGAAAAAGAAATAAAGGACATCACTCTGCACACTCTCCGTAAAACGCAGGCGTAAAATGTTGGGTCATAAAGGTGGACATGTTTAAAGGTAACCTGGTAATGCTTTTGCATGATTATCAACCTAGTGAAAAGGGTGTGTGTTTCAAGAGCGTAAGAAAAATATACGAAAGTGACATCGAAGGTTAACTACTATTAAATCGTCACAGGAAGGTCGTACTAATTCCTCAAAGTTCAATCAAACAAACTTGGAATAGAAATGTGAAATATATTCACACCATTCAAAGGAGCTATCTCTCTGTTCTAAGCTTATGGAGAAATAACTACTCAAGACTATTAAAAAGAATAGAATTGCCAGCTGAAGAACACACTTTGATGAATTGAACAACTACCTTAGCGAGTTGAACAATAATTGAACAACAATCAATTCTTCAAGTACTGCAATGGAATTCTCTTTAATCATCTAATAACATCCTTAAGAATTAAACATCAGCAAACACTTATAATTATGATGAAAAGGTCCAAATGTTAACTATATGAAAAAATTGGGCAACAAAACTTATGCTTAAAGTAATCTAATTACCGTAAAAGCATTGATTCTAGATAAGAGGACACTTGAATAATAAACTAGTCTAGTGAAAAAGTGAAGCTATAGCATCTCATGATCGCCATGTAAACCAATTAAAACAAATATATTGCGAAACACTAATAAGATATTTCGGAAAGACAAAAATTACTTTCAAATAAAACATATAGCACAGAAGTGAGCGAGGAGAACTGCTCCGTTGGGCCCAAAGGCACCACATAAGCCTCGCTGCTAAGGAATACTACGCGAGGTTGTTTTATTCCAAGAATTCCAAAGCTCTTCATTAATCCGAGAGAAATACATTAGTACAAACTTGATGATTCTATCTCGAATACATTTATTGTGGGAAGATTACATTACTAGTCCCTCTCTTGTTCATCTATGCCTTTCATAGCTTAAAGGTGAATTCAAAAGATAGTAATGAATCCTTCTCATTATGCCCCTACTTTACTTCAGTGGCTATCGATTGAGGACTCCCAAGAGTGGGTGTGCCTCTCATCGTCCACCGATTCGCAGGAGATGATACTGATTCCATTCGCACTTCCTCGTCTGTCTGTCTGGCTGGTCATTCGCGACTGCGATTAGATGTATTTTCTTCTATCAATAAAGACAAGTGATAAAGTAGTTTTTACATTATTAAACACTCATTTTTGTCATTAGTCCACTCTGCTTATATTTTTCATTATTTTTCCTTTCACATTATTTCTAAGATGAAGGGAAAATATGTAAAAGTACGTAATGACACCTATGGTAAATATGAGGGTGAAACGTGCCTTCTTCTTGGCCCATCATCCATCATGCTTTCGCAATACTTTGTATTAACCTTGAAATATCAACATGAATGGATGAAACTAGATCGCGGGGTCATCCCTTGAATCATACACTTGGATCTCAGTAACAATATTCCCTTTCCTCCTCGCTTGTGAAAGCTCCAATTGTAGCTCCAAGTGCTATAATTAGAACCTTCTACAAACAAATAAAACAAGAAAAAGGATCCAAACGCTCCACATAGCCCATAATCCGACAGCTTGTTCAATTAATCAACATGGCATTGAAAATACAAGAGTGCAAACATAACACAACAACTATGGGAAAACATTATACTCTTTGTATTAATAGAAAGTTTTAGAGGAATAGTTTACAACCACAAATAGTATGTGACTTTGTAGATGTCTCCCCAAAGTTTACTTGTCCTTCCTTGTCACAAATCACACCTCAATATCAACCCTAATGGTCTGTATGATGACTCCTTTAGGTTCTAGTTGATATGGGAATGAATCCTACCTGCAGATCTCAGATGGCAAGATTGCCTTTCCCTCCTCACCTGTCAAAGCTCCAATTGTAGCTCCATAAAGTGTTATAATCAGAACTCACACACACGACTAAAATAAAAAAAAGGATCCACAACATCAAAGTAGAATAATCTAACATCTCTAATGTGAATGAATCAAAAGTGGAATTGTAGCACATGAGTGCAAGCATAACAAAACAAATATACGAGAAAACACGATACTCTTTGTATTAATAGAAATACGGAGATAGCTTACGTACCATAAATAATAGTTGACTTCTCAGTACATGTCTCCCAAGTTGACGCATCACACTTGTCTAAATAAAACCTCAACATAAAAACTAATGCATGGATATGATTACTCCTTCCTTTAGATTCAAGCCCAACAACATATAAGGAGCACTATCAATCTCCAAAAATCCAACTACGAGTGTCATGGATGGTGGTAAACATTATAGGATATGAGGTGGTAGTTTAGGATTTGTCATTATGGGTTTGAGATACACATATGATGGGAGGATGATATCAAAGGATAATAGGTGAAAGCTCTCCAAGATAAGATCAGTATAGGATTAAATCTCCCTTAGCTGCATGCAATAGTTAAAACAACACTGGAGCTTCCAGCAGAGGAAGTTTTCGGAAATTATTTTTAATTTTCCCAAACTTATAGAATCAACACATCTACAAAAGGGAGAAAACACGTGTTGGATAAGTAGAGGTGGAAAAAGGAGTAACATGCACCGAATGTGGGTGGGCAAAAAGAGGAAATG
This sequence comes from Pinus albicaulis, assembly GCA_034641835.2. NCBI lineage: Eukaryota > Viridiplantae > Streptophyta > Pinopsida > Pinales > Pinaceae > Pinus > Pinus albicaulis. The sequence goes on along the minus strand of CM076574.1, from coordinate 1,329,192,735 downwards.
TGCACTTTGGGCTAAAAACACCATTTTTGAGAAATTTTTTTCCATAAAATCAAACTTTTTGGAGAGGTCATGCTCAAGGGCTTTGATGAAGATGATGAAAAATGTTGATGGGATAGTATGAGCTAGAGTCCAATTTGTAGGAATTTTGTGATGATGTGCCAAAAATGGCACTGCAACGAGTTGTCCCCTAAAGTACAATGTCAAAGCAGCGCTCGAGATGAAGTGCTTTACCCTTGTGTTCAAGTCGCGGATCGAGGTACTGTCGATATCACTTAATACATGACAACACATTTTCATGCGTGTCATTACTGCGAAGAAGGTATAACTATAATCAATAGATTAATATAACATGCAGCGCTATAATGATCAAGAATTCTCATCCACAGATGAAAAAGCTGAGACCCATTCTTGGATGGCTGCTCATATGTAATTCATAGCCATCATACTTTTTCGCTCTTGCATTAATCTTGAGATCGCAAATCAGTATGGTTTGAAACTAGATCTGGGGTCATCCTCGAATCCTACCTTGAATCACATGGCAATATTTCCACTTTCATCCTCACTTGTAAGCTTTGCTTACATGTTCCTGCTTAGCCTACGCTAAGAGGAATATTCATTTTCTTTTTACTTTATGTTGCATGAGTAAAATGAATAAGGGAGGACATGTAAGAAAGCACTCTTGAAAAGACCGAATAAGTCAATGCCCATGTGAACAAGGATAAATCAAGGCCATTTAAATAAATCACTTACGGTGTGAAAGGGGTTTCGAGCCGTGAGAGCGGGTCAACTCCGGACCAAATCTACAACGCTATCTAGATTTCGACGCATCCTCATGAAGGGACATCACCGCAGCTCTAGAAGGAGGCTCATGTGAAAGCAGTGAAGGAGAAAACTCATCGGGTAGGTGGGTTTAGGTGCTGCAAAGGCTTTCATCTTATAAAAGGAAGGAAGAGCGGCAAGGGAAGGTTTTTTGATTGATTATATTTCTCGAGTATCTTGTCCGTGGGCAAACACTATTCTCTCGCTGTCGATGGAGAATTGTGCCGCTGTAGCACTCGAGTTCCAATGCAGTGAGTTTCGCTCTTCCCTTGAGGATTCTTGGAGGAGTTTTTGCTATAATTTGATCCACTATCAGAGATTTGGGCTTGCTTTCTACTCGCCAATTATGCACAAGCAGGTCCGCAGTGGAGGGTTTTCTTGCCTTTATATGTATGCCAGCATAGTGGAATTTGGATATGCTTGTGATCTGTTGGGATTGGAGCCTCTTCTCTCACGAATGTGTCTTTTAGCCTCCGCAGAGTGCATCCAACGTCATTTGAGCTTCAGATTTGTATCTTGGCATTAGGCGTCATTTTTATTCAAGCTATCAACAGTATTTTTCATTGAGGAAACTTTGCGTTATTTTCATAAAGAGATTCTTCGGGTGTTTTGGTCCCATTTTTTATGAGAGATCTCTCGGTGTCTGGAGCTTTGCGTTTGCACTTTGGTGATCCATGGATTAGCTTGCGGATCCATGTTTCCGTTTAGATCCGATCTATTTTAATGTAAATTCATCTTTAGAAATTTCTAAAGAATTTTTATGCTCTCTGCAACTTAAAGCTCAGATCTACTCTTTGTTATGCATGATTTCGTCCAAAAATCCCAGGGGGATCTTTTTAAATAAGATTGTCCTGAGTTTCCGGATACTACGGATGGATCTGTTTTCTGTCCATCGAAATCTATCCTAGATCTGATTTGTAATATTCAGCATACGAAGCTCGTAGAAAATAACATTGTTACGCTTCATTTGGCGGTTTATGTATGTGTTGCAGCCTTCTTTTCTAAAAGATTTCTTGCTCTATTTGTCTCCCTCGTATTCTATTGTATATCGAAAGAGATTCATTGCACTCTGATTTGCTACTGTATACTCACCAGGTTAATGTACTTTCGCGGCATCCTTCTCATACTATCCCAAGACTTACTTTCATTTCGAACTGCTTTGTTGTACGACTGCCGGCTCTTCTTGCCAAGGGTGTTTTTCAAATCTGTACTAGGTGGTGGGAGATCTCGTTTACCACACCTAGTTTGAGATTTGTTTTTGCTCCCCTTTTGGATCGAGACTCCAGCATCTACCAGTGCGAGGGATCCAAGCACGTAAAGCTCATTTACGTGCATCAACATCCTAGGAGTGCGTTATTTCATCAGCTTGTTGTGCTATTCCAGTCGGAATATTACAAAGCTCCAATTGTAGCTCCAAGTGATATAATTAGAACACTGCCCACGCACGACTAAAAACAAGAAAAGGGATCCACAACATCCACGTGGCATAATATAACATCTCATTCAATGAATCAACATGGAATTGAAATACATGAGCTGCAAACATAACACAACAAATATGGGAAAACAAGATAATCATTGTATTAATAGAAATAGGAGAGAGTTTACAGCCATAAATAGTAGTTGACTTTGTATATGTCTACCCAAGGTGACTTTGTCCTTCCTTTTCACAAATAACACCTCAATATCTAAACCTAATGCATTGATGTGATGACTCCTTTCGTTCAAGCTGATATGTAGAATGAATCCTACTACTGAATACGTATAAAAATTCCTTCCTCTCGCCTTTGTATCGCTTGAGTGCTATAACTAGAACCTCGCACACATGACTCAAAACAAGAAAATGATACACAAAGATCCATGTGGCATAATCTAACTCTCTGTTCAATGAATCAATGTGGCATTGAAACACGTGCAGCGTAAACATAACAAAACAAATATAGGAAAACAATATATTCTTTTTATTAATATTAAATAGGAGAGATTTTACGACCATAAATAGTAGTGAATTTGCAGATGTCTCCCCAAGTTTACTTTTCCTTTTTCCTAACAAATAACGCCTCAATATCAACCCTAATGCATGGATTTGATGAATATTTCAAAGGTTCAAGGACAACATCAAAAGGGCACTATCAATATCCAAAATCCAACCCTAGTGATGTTATGGATGACGGTAAATTTATAGGAGAAGGAGGTGGTAGTTCGGGATTTTACCATTATGGGCTTGAGATCCACATATGATGGGAGTATGAGCTCGAAGGGTAAAGAGATAGAAGTCTCCAAGATAGGATTCAAGCCTCTGTAGACATGGCTAAAGTAGTTAAAAAAACCTTGGAATATTCTAAAGAGGAGAGCTTTAGAATTATTTTTTATTTTCCCAAAATTATAGAACCAGCACATGTAGAAGGGAGAAACATGTGCTAAAAAATCATAGGTTGACAAGGAAGAGGCTTATGCGATAGATACCGCAGTGTCCAAAGAGATGTGAATTGCTTTACAATGTTTTTGAGTAATTTTTCTCGCGAAAAGCTCGAGACTTTTTGGAGAGTTCATGCTTAGGTATTTTGTGAAGGGATGATGACAAAATGGTAATGGATATTGATCAATCCGAGCTACGGCGCTTTTGGGTTGATGTTAGAAAAAATACCCCTACAACATATTCGCCAAATTACAACGTCATAAGCAACAGACGATGATCGTGGTGGTTGTGATAGGTCTCGATCAAGAACAATTTGTTGAGATCATCATCCGATATGCAATACATTTTCATCATGATATCATTGCTGAGAGAGTCACGCCCATACTCAACACATAAGCTAACATTACATGTAAAAATGATCAATAAGTCTCTTCCACACGAGGAAATGAGTGGACCCATGCTTGGATTTCTATCTCATAGCGTCATAGCCACTCATACTTTGTAATTCATATTAATCCTAAATATCGCGATTCCAGGATGGATGAAACTAGAGATTTGAGGGTCAATCATGTCCGTTATGCAACCAACTCATAAAATAATAGAAGAAAATATAGATCAATGGCTTAAAAATTAGCCTCTGCAGAAACCTTATTTACATTACATAAATGAGAAATACTTAGATGATACAAATTATTAGACCTCCTTTCTATATATAGGAGTCTAAGGTGTGTGAATATAATTAGAGCCTCACATAACAATGACAATGTAAGGGCTGGACAAAAATAAACAAACAATGTGCTTCTATAGAGCATACCACAATAAAATATGTAGAATTACAGGTACGTACAATAACAATTGGGGGATACACTAACAATAAAAATGAAGTGGATGCACTAGCATTATAGGGTCCCTAACATGCTCCTCTCGCTTCAAAAAAGTGTTTTCCTCGGTGACTGAAGTAGTTTTGGATGTTTCTATACATAAGAAATTCCCATGTGGATTCACTTTCTTAGCCACGTTCCGCTGTGCATGAGGACTGCTTGGGTGGTCCGTGTTATTATTTTTCCTTCTTTTGTCGATTCTCGGGAAATATTGTTTGAACTTTGTGAGACTTGTTGCTCGATAACCTTCTTTAAGCATGACACGTGAAAAGGCTGGTGTGCTCAGGAATGTGGGCAACTCCAATCCGTATGCGTGAGTACCAATATTTTTCAACTTACCTTTGTAAGGGCCATAGTAATTGGGTGATAACTTATTATTCTTCTTATATTTCTTCGAGGGGCATTTTTTTATATGGTTGCTGGCTATAAAAATACGTAGTCGCTTACATTAAAACTTGTTCACCGGCGTATGTTGATCGGCTCTGTTGTTTTCATTCAGATTTTGTGCCATACGTTGAGTTATCATTTTAAGAGTTGCAGAAATTTTTATTTGATGATCAATGTGCTATTACCATCGCTCGAACCTTATGCTTTCTTCCCACAGCAAATGATGTGATGGATGGTGAATGATGTCCAGAGTGCCATAAATGGGGTCATTTTTGTCGCAATATGAAAGGAAGTGTGTGTACCAGCGTTATTCACTTTAGGTAACCACTTGACCCATCTATAGAATATACAAAGAAAACGAAGATATACGATGAGAACATCAACCCACCCAAGTCAAATTCCAATGTTTCAAATCTTCCAAAAGTTACCACGTGGCCTAAAAAAGAAATATTTTCGTTATTCTTGTATATCGACAGAGTTTGTTGTACTTTGCTGAGTGATCTTACGATCTGTGAGGAAAGATAGGGTCTCGGGAATGATCCAATCCCTCTTTTCTCCATTGTTATAAATATAGTCTTGTGTGCATTGTGGCATGTGGGTGTCTGGCTGCTTAGATCGACGAGTGATAACGGACGTAGGAGGCCCCAAATATGTGTAATATCGGGCTAGAGATTTAAATTAAGAAGCGTGTATTTTATGTATTCGGGGAATGTTGTGTTTCACTCATTATTTGTGTATGCAAATCAGATTCTCGAGGGCTTGAAATATGTCTTATGTGTGGAAGGAGTTAGATCTGCATGTGCGTAACCAAGTTGGGTTTGTCACTTTTTTTCTTTGGTGTGTCCATGCACGACGTGTATTGTAGCACTGGTTCTTTTGATTTTGTCGCTGAAGTCTCATAGAGTCGAACGTCACTAAAGCCATCTAAAGTTGACGGTTGTCGAGCTCAAAAACACAATTCACGAGCGTAAAGAGTCAGTCATCCTATTGTATAACCTATTGAAGGTTGAATAGAGTGGTCGCGACCTGTAACCGCTGAGCGAGTAGCGGGAGATGGACGTGATGCAGTTTAGCATCGCAGTGGCGACGAGCTAGTGAGTGCACATCGCCACTCGAGAACTTTCGTTATGTTATGTTCTAAAGACATTTGCAAGTTAAAATGATATAAGTTGCCAGATGCGATAAAAGAGGAGCTACGTGTCGGCGGGTCCATGCATATCGCACATCACTAATAAGTACATGTTTACCATAGTGTACAGCAAAGGTTAAACCTACTAGTGACATGCGAAATCTTAAAGCATGTGACCTGTGAGCAAGGGTTTCAAAGCAATTTGTACTCAGAAATAATATATCTTGTGACATGTTGCGATGTATGCATTGATTCACGTCTCATGGAAAGTTTATAAACTCTACGATGTTGCAATCCGCTACGGAAGTGAATGGAAATTTATAGTGCCCATAACCCATGGGTCTGTCACGGATGGGTAAATATTTAGCCTTGCTATACATCAAAGTGGTAATCGATACGAGATATTTTACGCAGCGTTTGTGAGTAGTGAAGGAGGTGTCAAATATGTCCAGTATTTGTAAGCATGTGAGTCTCTTATATTTTTGTGTAGGTAGCGAGAAGAAATGCGATAAGATTTGCGTAGCCTGGAAGCTGAGTGCTCAATTAGTCTCCAGAGGATAGAAACCGGATAGATGCCAAAAGGCGGAAGCTCAAGAGGAGAGAATGCTGGTGAGGTATCATATAGTAGGGAGGACTTCCTACACCAGCAGAGGTTTTCGTTGCAACTCACGCAGTGCTATTTATGGAAAGATCACAAACACAATTCTACGCGAGAATGTGGGTGTGTGTTTCGATAAATGATGAGGTTAGCTTTGTACCGATATGGGCAGTAGATCGCCGCGTTACGGTCACGAAGGAATATGACCGGAGGTCATAAAAAATGTGTGCCTCGAGAGTCCGATGGTGCATACCCACCCAAGTCCAAATTCAATGTTTCAAACCTTCCAGTAGTTGATGTGGCCTAAAAGACAATATTTTCGTTATTCTTGTGGTATCAAATAGAGTTTGTTGTAACTTTGGTTTGAGTGATCTTAGCGAACTTTATGAGGGAAAGATAGGATCGGAGACGAGTCCAATCCTCTTTTCTTAGTTATTATAACATAGTCTTCATACATTGTAGATAGTGCTAAAAGACGCACAATGTGAGATCGACGAGTAATAACCGGGGACCTTGGGAGGCCGCCGGATAATGTAATATCCCAGTGATGGAGATTTAAATTAAGAAGTGTGTATTTTATGTGTTCGATGAATGTTGTGTTTCACGCATTATTTTTATTTTTTTATGAAATTAGTTCGATCAGCCTGTGTATACGTGCGAAAGGATTAAAGATCTCACAATCATTTAGGTTTCGTCTTCGTTTTCGGTGGTGTCCATGCGTGAAATGTGTAATGTCGCATGGTTATTATTTGGTATGAAGCTTCACAGAGTCGAACACCGCCGAACTACCGAGATTGGGTTGTCGGTTGAGAGCACACTCATGTAGCACGTAGGCCTCATTTCATTGTAGAAGCCCGTTGAAGGTTGAGCAGATGGTTGTGATCAAATCACAAAATTGGTGTAGCATGAGATGAGCGGATGAAGATTACGTCGAATTGGCCTCAAGTCAGGTGACGTACATTTCCATCAGAACTTTGTTACTATATTTATGTGCTAAGACATTACAAGTTAAATGATGTTGGATCCTGTCCTCACCCAGGAGTTTACAGGAGTTAAGGTTTTTCAAAAACCCCTATGCTACGGCCCTTTCGCAATGACCTAATTTCGCAAGCGAGGTCCACCCGCAGTAGCATTGTGGGTGGGTCTTGGAACGTGTGCTCCGCACCACGGGAGGAGATTGTATTAATTAAGGCGGACACGAGTTGAGCTCTATTAGGTTTCGCTCGAAACAAGCCTATTGTCGAACCCTTAACAGTATAATTAGCATGTAACCATAAACAAAGATATTATTATTAACAGATTCAGTCAACACATTCACATCCACGTGTGTGGCCTCATACAATTATCACCACATGAGCATCATTACAATACGTAGTTGATTCATATATCGCAGAACACAATCACAAAGTCTTTATTCAAATAACACTGAGGGTGACTGAGCAATAAAAATAGCTAGTTCATATAGCATAAAAAGATACTTCGATAGTTTCTGAATTCATTAATATCACCCAATTATAAACCCAAATCACGGCCTACACGCACCACCATTCATGTCCCCACACAGCAGAGCTGAGGGACTCTCCGCGTACGTACCAACATGAGTCCTTGCAAAAAATAGGTCTGTCAGCGGTATACGTCGTATCAATCTTACTTACTTCTTGCTTTCTAGACCCAACCTTTCTCTGTATTTATATCATCGTATCCTTTGCTATCCTATGGTCCGCAAACTATGGTTCGTGGACTCTGAGGTCTACCTTTTGACCCATTACAAAACACGCTTTGACCCACCCCAAAGCCCCTGCACAAGACCAACGTTACTACAAAATTATATAAAAAATCTAGCTTAGGGAGCCTCGTTCCAACGAGGCTCAAAAACACAAATCTTGTGGCTTGTCTCGGGGTCACAACGGCCATGTGGTTCTCGGTCTTCGCCGCCAGAAGTCGCTGGCAGTTGCATCCAACCGGAGGGCAGCACTCCTTCGCCTGCGTGTGGCATTGTTAACGTGCAATGTCCACCAGCATTTCTGCGGAGTTGGGCCTTAGTAGCAGCAATGACACTTTCCGTCACGACTCGGCTGTTGACTCGCAACATCTACCGCTACGACATATCTTGAGAGCTTCATCCACCGGCTCGCTGAGGTGGTCACTCCGAAAACCTATCTTCTTGTGGCTTCAAAGCTCTTTCTAGGGTCAGTGTCTCGAGGCACATGGATGGCTCGTGAGACATGGTAGGCATTGAGCTGCGGGATCAGTGGGCACTAAGCAGCTTCCGCTTGCTCCAAAATTATTCCTCTTTCTGGCGCTTGTTCTTGAGTAAATTTGCGTGAGAGGATTGCGTCGCATCCTACTACCACAGTTGCACTAGCGATTCTGGCAAAATATTCGTGAATCAGGGAGGGTGGGGTTGGCATGCATCTGAATGCGCGGCCCGAGCCGTGGCTCGCTCGTGAGCTTTTACGTCAGGCAGAGAGTTTCCTGGGCCGCATGATTTGGCTTGCAACGCAAAGCAATTCCGCTACTCCATCTCGACCTTGACAGTGTGGATCTCGGTCCTAGAAAGCGCGCGCGACGCAAGAGTCCCTCGATCTTGGCTCCCTGGGAGTGGTAAGAGGCTCGAGACATCTCCGGGCCTTCTGCAAGCATCGCTCATCGAGTTAAATGTTCCAGGTCGGTGCCGCTGCGCACGGCGGCAAGGACGCACGTGCGGCTTGCACCCAGCGCGGCCTCGGTCGTCAATTATTTGTTTTACGGCTGTACTAAGCCACTCACGCACCCGAAAGTGATCTCTGTGTTGGATTTCTCCCTCAGCAGGATGTATGGAGGACCCGCAGGCATTTCGTGTAACGGAAGCCGGACAAAAAATTTAGATGTGCATACACGTGTATACACTAGACTTGTGCACATATGCGCAGTGCCGGTGCTCGAGGTGACGTGCCTGCGTGCAGAGGAGAGCTCTCGGGCCGTGGACGCCCATTGGCTCGGTGCCGGTCGGCCGGGAGGCAAATTCTCGCCTGAGTCATGCTCGTTCATCGCAGTGTCACCTCGTGGCGGCAGTTTGGAGCTCGCATCGTAATGCGGTGACCACGGCCGTTCTCGCCGCTCTTCCACGGCAAGCCACTCTGTCTTCCGAGGCGAGGGTGACCGCATGCGCAATTTGTTCCAAGTCTTCCTATGTCAAGGTAACCTTGGTGTCCCTGGCCTGTGCCCCATAGTGCGCGCACTTTGTTTCTGCGGCCGCTGAGAGGTTCAACCGTGCTGTTTCGGTGCCACGCGAAGTCAACACGTGCACATCTACGCCCTCTGTGTCCATGTCCTACCGCGAGTCGCACACGTGCCAGCTATTTCGTCACCGGCGACCTTCTTGGGCCACGTCCTTGTGTTCTTAGTGGGTTCAAGGGGTGGTCTTTGGGCACGTGCTTGTACCCGGCTTTCGGGCCGACGTGCCTGGTGAATCCCAATTTCCGTGTTGTGGTGGCCAGTGGGCACGAGCCGGCGCAGTTTCTTCACCGGCGACCATGTAGGGTGGTGCCGATACCCCAAGGCTACGGATCCTTACGACACCCCGAATCTGGCCACACATTGTGCATCTTCGACACCAGCTGTTCGCTGATGCTCTTGTGTTTGTCGTAGCTGTGGCGACACAGTGTGGTAGCCGAGAGTAGAATTATGCTACGCGAGCATGCTCGAAAGCCTAGCATACTTTGTTATTCTTAATGCGCTACTCATCATTCCGAATCCCACAAATTTTTGTGTCGTGCTTCGCACTTTGTTCTGGTTCGAGACGAGAGTAGGACCGTAGTCTTCGCTTCCCCATGTGACCAGCACAATTAGGAGCCAAGATCCGAAGAGTAGTAGGAACTCACTGTATGATCCTAGGCCTCGCGCATGTTCTCCAGGAGAATTCATTGCAAAGTGGAAGCGTGACTAGTTGAAAACGAGACCCCCTTTTCACGAAAGGGCTTTCGACCAAGCTGAATTACATAGGTGGGGATAGTTATGGCCTCGGCTCTTTTCTCATAATCTTACCAAGCCAACAACGAAAGTACCCATGCGCACTCCCTAGGTTAGGATTGGTGTTGACTGAAGAATCCCTAGTGTTCACTCAACATGGTAGCTCTTCTCGGCAACTTTGCTGGGTGATCGGTCGCTCATGCTTCTCGTCGGCCAGCCGCTCCATGGGATTCCAGCGCCCACTCCATAGGTACAATAGTATTGCTATGAATTAGGGTGGCATCGATGGGGAATGTGGTCCTATGGATCCACAAAGCTTCCATCGTGGATCAAAGGATAGAAGCTATCGCACGCTCGGTTGGTTATATTGTGTCGACCAAAGGTGAGGTATCCACAACAAGTTCAGAGTAAAGCCTGGATTTTGATGGCCCACGCACTCACTGCAGCATTAGTACGACCCTTAGTATGCTTTCATCCTCCTCCAGTACTCTTTTTGAGGTACAAACTCAAGTTCAAATTCCTGAAAAGCCTCCAGCGTTAAGCACCTGGCCATGGTCCTCGAGCTTTAATTGTACGCGAGCTTTCCATGCGCTTTTCTAGTGTGGGGACTTTCACCCATAATCAGTACAATTTGAAAGATAGGCATGCATACACTTGAGGAGTCCTTAGGTGTGCATGCGCCGAGGGCTCGCGAGGCGAAACACAGTGTGGCATCGGGTGATTGGTTTAGCAAAGTCCAGAGCCTCTTCCTAAGCAGACAAAGAAAGGTGGCTTTGTCGGGGTTGAAGGAGAGCATGCCTAGGACACCATTCATGGCGATTTCACATTCCGAGGGGGAGGTGCATGGCTCTGCAGCTCCATTTCATACGCCCCTCCTTCCTCGCTCCCAACTCCTTTCCCCTTGCCATATTCTACCGCTTCACCTTGGTGCGCCTGTGAAACAACCTCTTCAACTTCGAGGACGGCCTCCAATACTACCGTCGAGCTACAGTCCGGCGTAGGCAGCTCGTTGGGTGTTATTGTGGATTAGTCGCGCTGGGTGTGCGAAATTGCACGAGCTTGAGAGAGTGTGTTCTACTCTAAAACTATTGGTACAGATGTAAAAGTGAGCTCAAAAGAGCATAAAAATTAATGAAAATAGTGTCGTCTGAAGCATGCTCTCAGTTTAAAACTAAAACTAAAAACACAAATATACACGAAGCTATATAGAGGAGTTTCAGCATGATAATAATCGCAAACGATGGCTTGATGGCCTCTTCTTATTAAACATTCGAAAGTGGAGAATAAATTTTGCCACTTTCCAAAGGGCCCCTAGGCAATGACTCTGGGGTCCCGATGCAAGGATGTTGCCTCCAAGCTCGCGCTATGATGCAAGCCTCTCACTCTATCTCTCTCTACTATGGTGGACTAAGATGTTGGGTGGCCAACTATTGGGTCCTCTTTTCAGCTCCCGATTTCTCATGTCACACATAATGTTTGTTTCTTGGGCAACTTACGGCCCAGCATAACATTGTGATCACCATTTCTTAATCTCTTGGTGGGTTTATATGGGTGAGCTCTGGGATACTCCTTCCCTCCCTCCCTTGGTACATGATGGATGGTGACCCAAGGGAGAGGTGTCCGGGTCCATTGTGTGCTCAAAATATTCTTTTCGCGTGCTCACATAGTGTCTAAGGAGGAGCCGTGGTTTTTCCTTAGGCAACTTTCACATAAGGAGTAACGTGCCCTTTCTCGTGTGGTCCCGAAAAGTAACTTTTTTCCATTTCCGGAATGCGCACTTCGCACCTGTGAAAAATGCACGCGAGAAAAGTGCTCTTCCTCGAAAGGATAAAGCACACATCCCGAACATTTGTGACTAGTTAAAATTATCATTTTCTCAAAACCTTAGAGATTTTAAATACTTCTTGATTCCATAATGTATTCCGATCCTGTAAGAACCTATGGGCTCGATATTAATTGATGTCATCTTCTCGTATATTATGCTTTTCCGGTGTTAACGCCATTTCGCCCTAATGTGATGAGGTCTAGGAATATATCTGTATGTCAAAATACACAGGATAGCGTCATTTTCCGTATCATACGTAGAGAGAGAGAGAGAGAGAGAGAGAGAGAGAGAGAGAGAGAGAGGTCTCTGCGTGTATTTTGGAATTGACAACACCTTGCACCATTTCCGAGATAACCATGACTTAAGGGACCCCCTCGCAAAGCGGAAAAAATATACAACATATGCACAAAATTTCAGCAAGGCGGGCACGGCGCATGCTTTCGTGATGTTATGGCTAGTTAAACAAAATTGACATGATACACAGGTGTTTCCGTGCCACCACCGTGGTAGTGATGCCGTGGTGTTGTTGACGATGATTCGTTGATGGCCTTCTCAGGCAGAATTTTGTCGACGATCGAGTGGAATGTGGTACCCATATCGCCGTAGTCTTGGCATGGCATATCATTTTGCAAATGTACGCATATGTATTGGTTTGGGACATTCGTGCTGAGCATCAAGCTCTCGAGAGATGGTTATGAAGGCACGAGGGTCTTCGATATGATTTGATCAAAGTGCAATGGTTGTGGATGCACGATGCCATCGTGACATGATGAGCTTTTCGCGTGGTGGAATGTCGAGGATCGATCGACATCCATGAGACAATGATGTCTGCGACAATGCCGATCGAGATGCCTTTGCATGGGAGGTTATCCAAGGTAACACTTCCTTCTTGGAAAAGAGTGTCATGAGGTCAACAACAGGAAGCCTTCACCGAAGCATGAGTCGCCGAGCACGATGAATCGATCGTAAGATATGATGGGTTTAACATAGGAATTTTTGGTGAGAGGGCGTGATCGAAAACAGATAGGTGGGGATTTTGTAATATTCCTAACTAGCGAGCTAGTAGGAATATTCAATGTCATTTTATTTTTTATGTTTTCATGAATACAATGTAAAGGAGAACAAATAAAAACTCCTAAACATGAGAATAAATCAGTGCTCCAATGTGAACGGAGAGTCAAACTCGAGACTTGCTCGATAAAATCCACTCAGTACGTAGAGACAGGGTTCAAGCCGATTTTGACTGTGTCCAATCGAGACCAAATCATAAAGCGATACAGGATACAATGAACCTCCTAGATGATCGGTACGGGCCCATGAGGAGGTCCTCCATGTGAAAAAGGGAAACAAAATGGATGAAGTTGGTTTGAGGCTCACGCAAACCCTAACACTATATAAGGAAGAGAAAGACTCCAAAGGAGAGGTCGTTGATGCTATTTTGATTTTGAGATTTCTCGAGCAACTCAAACTCTCGTTGCTTTAGGCTAAGAGAGAGGGATTTCCCTATTTAGGAATTCCTCTTCTTCCTCGAGGGTCTCTTGGGAGGAGATTGTGTTGCATTTAGATCACACTATCCGACTGTTTGGCCAAGCTTCGCCTTACATTACAACGCTTCTCATGTTGGAGAATTGAGCTCTCTTGTGAGAACTCTCGCAAGTGGGAATACGAGATCTATTCGGATGCGAAGAGTTCTATTGCATCTTTCTCGGTGGGAGGTTTCATGCCGATCCACTTGCGTAGCAGGATGAAATAGTTGTTTTTTAGCTTCATATTCTTATCTTGGCATGAGGCCGTGCAGGCAATCTTCAACTTCACCGCACGTATTGAGCTTCCGAAAATGCGTTATTTGCGCTGAGAGCGAGTTAGCTGCGTGTTTGTTGCTTGGTAGGTTTGGAGGAGAGAATCCTGCGGTGAAAAGGGTTCTTTTATTTTCATTAGAGGTGATCCACGGATTGGCCAACAAATCCATGTATTATTTCAGATCTGAGTCTATTGTGTGACTTATTCTTTAGAAATTTCTGAATTTTCTGATCATGGATCCATGGTGTGAGATCTCTGGGATCCATTCATTGCAGCTGTACACTTTCGCGAGATCTCCAAAGAGGGAATGTGCTTAAAAGGAATTTTTGCATATAGATCCCATTTGATATCTATAATTTTTCCTACGATATGTTATAGATATGACACTTAATAAAACACTCGCTTCAGATTTCTTAAAAGAATTACGTCGTCATCAGTTTATCCTTTGCAACTTCTTGTGCCATAAAGCTTCGGGTTTTGGGCCTTCTCTTCAGGTATAGATCCGTATTTTTCATAATGTAAGATCCTTGAATCTAATCTCTCAGCTTGCTCATACTATTGTCTCTGCATAAAATCACCAAAACCTTCATAAATAGGTCTCTTAAGCTTTAGTAAATGTTCTTCATACATTAAGTCATGGGGAAATCAGGGTTCTCAGCCTAGTTGAGGGCGGAGAGGCACTGTTTAACTTAGCTATACCTATTTTGTTTGAGCTGAAATTCGGGGAATAGGTCCCTGGATGAGCCTAATATAAAAATAAAACTCCCGCTATTTCTCTTATTTTTGTACGCATATTTGAATACTTTCTTTCATTTTAGGGGCCAAAATCGTCCACTTCTCACCTTTTTTCCTTAAAACGCTCTATAATATTTCTACTGCATATTTAACTGAATTTTAAGTGTTTTGAAATCTTGTGTCAAAACATATTTATATAGCTCCACATATTTAATAACTCATTATTACAATCTATAGCTTTTCTGAAAAAGGGATATTACGGTGGTATCGTAACAAGATCTTTGGCTGACTCTTGTTGCTTTCGAGACAAGTGTTAACTCCCTGAAGGAGGAATATTTCTAAGATCTATGTATAGAGTCTACACGGTGGCCGTGATTCAGCCTTTGGATTTTCATCCTTTTTTCAAAGATGACACTGTCCGATGTAAATGCGAAGTCAATCCCCGGAATAAAATTTTCGATATTCATGAAAAGGGAAATTTACAAGGAGCGAGAGATTCGTGGGCCATGGAGAGGATGATATTGCTCGTCAAAGGTGTCATATCTAAGAGGGCTCTCCAAAGGGGTAAATCAGAGAAAAGAAAGATGCACCGAGACCTCCTAGTAGGTGTTTCAAGGAGAAGAAAGTCAGCGGTGGGAGCCGATTACAAAAGGTTTCAAGAAGGAGAGGAAGAGCATGCACTTCCTGCCTCACAAATAATATGCATTGGACAGAAGAAAACTTGGGCTTGGCTCCACCACTTGGAAGAATGACGAGAAGAGAGGAAGCTCTCTCTCGCTCCTTTTCGAGACTACCGGAGGAGTGTTGAAGAAGATCTCATGAGGGTGAAAGGGTGGAGAACTTGTGCTGTCACTTTGCGCACAACCTCGGAAGAGCAGCCTTCATGTTTAGTAATGAAGGAAGACTACATATTTTGCTGAAGAAAGCTCTGCCTACCATCCCACCGAGGTATGATTAAAAGATTCATCTATTGTCATTTCAACACATTGAATGAAGAGATCTACATCTTTAGATGTCTATTTGATTTAGAGCAACAGTGGTTGCAACTGCCCTTTCAGGCAAGGCAAAGTGAGGAAGAAGAGAGGAACCATTCCTCATTGTTGAGCGATATCACATGGAAGCTTCATGTCTATGAAGCAATGAAAGGTGGAATTATGGATGGTAGACATCTTGAAGTGAGAGCCTTTCTCCCTTCCGTAGGACCACTTTCTCAATGAGCACATCCTGTGCTGCTGGAGAAAATTCTACTTGCAACAAATCCAAGGCTTTGCAGGCTTTGGAGGCTATGCATGAGGAGGCGACCTCATGGAAAGAATTCGTTGGAGTGTGCACTTAACAGCATCATGGAGTGCAAAGCCTCTTCAACGAGCTCTGAGGGAGGATCTTCCCTTCTCGCGAGGAGCGAGATAGTGAGATGAGGAACATCTCGGATGGGATGTAACATCTCGCATGATTGTCAGTTGAGACATTTCTCGATACATGCACATCATGATGGGAGGTTTTTGCCCTAACGGTGAGGGATGTAAAGGTATGTTTTTAACACCTGTTTATCCTACTTTCATTGTTAATCCGGAAACGAAACTTGCTGTTTCAAGAGTGTGCTTTATCCGAAGGCCGCGATTCAAGCTTGAGAGTAATGCTTTGTGAGGTGTAGCACGGTGTTCTAAACACAAAAGTATGCATCTCCGGAGAGAGAAGTCTAATTACAATAACATGAACTCAAGTGCTCTAAAATCCACCTATTCACTCAACAAACGTCAGTTGAGGGATACAAAGTAGGCAATAACTCATTCCTCTAGAAATTGACAGGCAATTGAAATAAAAACTGGAACAAGTACAATCAACTGCGGGAATGAGGAAGCAATAAATTCAATGTTCTCTGCTGTACTGAAAATCCTGATTTAAAGGCGATGCTGAGAAAATAGAAATTGAACTAAAGGCCAGCTATTGAAAGTAAAGCTAGGAAAACTACGTATTTGTCTGACGAATGGGAAAATGAGCAAAAACTTGCTTAATCGAACAACAATGTAAATAAGCGGGTAATTGTAACTAAAGGAAATTTGAACAAAGCAGGTACTAACTAACGAATGCGAACAACAAATGCAGACTTAAAGAAATCAAATAGCCAAATTTTGTTAGCCACCATAAACCCTATCGACAACAAAGCGCTGCTAAGCGATGTAGACCGAAATGAACAACAATCCAAAGGAATAGCAAAAGTAGAGTTTAAATATTGAACAACAAAGCTTTATAAGCAATAAAAATATGAATAATGCAGAATTAAGATCACTTTGTTGATGAACGAACAAGATGCAATTCATTCACGCAAAGACAAGGCAATACCAATAAGCAATTCAACAACAACCAAGTAACTCCGCAAATGTAATAAAAGCGAACATAATTATCACACAATGGTAATTAAAAGATGAGAAATACAAGAAACATGTAGTATCGATTCCACTAGGGCGGGAGCCCATAGCACTAGTGAAACACTGTTGGGTTACTTCGAAAGCTTAAGAAATGGAAGCGAAAGCTTGGCGTGTGCAGCAATCAAACATCATGGGCGGTGTACATGGGTGATCGGCTTCTCGGGTCACGAGAGTTAATAAGAAAATACAAAGGTTATGCTTTGCGCAGAGTGTTGAATTAATCCTTCGACCCCTCTCAATCTCTTAAAGCACGTCGTATATAGCAACTTCGACGGATGAAAGACAAGGAACAAGATAAAGATTTGAACAACGACCCCTCGGGATCAGAGGATCCCGAGGGATTCACTTCCTTTATTTCTTCTGAGCTATCACTTGATCTTCTTCGGTTGAGCGTCGTCGAGTAAAAAAGCTTGCATCGCTCCTGCTGGCCTTGCTCCCGGTATAGTTTTTCACCTATCGTTTGATTCATGTTTTTGACAATAAAAGACGAGTTTTAGTAATTAATTTTTACAATAAAGCATAGGTCTTTGCAATTCTATCATAATTCTATAATAAATCACCTTTCTGAGAATAAAGAGTTATGTTTAAGGGAAAAAATATGAAATGCATAAAATGAATTCATACCTTTTTCCAATGCTCAACATACCCCCCTACTTACCTCTTTCATGGCCTCATGAAAAACAAGAGCCCAGATGCAAAGAAAGTTAAAGAATGTTTCTGGGCCGGGTTTTTCATTAAGAGGTCTAAAACCATGATTTGCAGCTCAAAGATTTCGAAGATGTGCGTAACATCTCCATATCAGTATTTCATAAATGGATTTATAATCTATTGCAAGATACCAATGACGAGTGGGGCTTCCAGTACCTACACTAGCTAGAGTGGAGCCTTCCCTCAAGATGAGGTTGCTATAGAGAACCAAGCGGCCAAAGCAACTTAATCCAAAGATTTTTATAGTTAATTGGCTCTCTATTTTGAACATTCCAATTGGAAATCCCCCATCGGACCTAAATGTACCTTTAGGCCTCGTTCTGCTCTAATAGATAGAAAATATTCTACCCCATTCCAAGAGCAATCGCTTTATGGAGCGAGGGCCCCAATGCTTCGGATAACACACCCTCTCTTATGTCACTTTGAGGCTCTTCTGCCATTTCAGCCACAATTGCAATGGGTGTTTTGGTTCGCTCCTAACCCACAGAGTCTAACTCATTTTCCGGCCTTTTCAAAAGAAAAATATTATGCGCCTTGAGACACATTTCAACTAATTGACAACAAATGAAATAAATTCTCGATATTGGATGTCAGCCAAAACGATGTACTGGAGTTTACTCTCAATTTCATTCTCCAATAACAAAGATCATGCAAATAAAACTCACTGAGGAGACGATGATAGCCTGTAACCCCATAGAGTTTATAGCATTTCACAAAATCCTCTACGAGTGTTTAACTCCACAGACTTTCTCGTCCCGTACTTCGCTTTAATTTTTAACGTCGTATCCTATCTCTCAATAAAAATAAAGCATAATTTTCGCGTGGCGTCTACAAGCTAAAACATCGCGTGTGGCGATGAGCAAGAGATAATTTCATTCGATTCGGGCTATTTTTAATTTATTCCATTACCTTTTCGGCATTCTCCTCGCGCCTTACTCGACCCTTCTCACAGGCTTGACCTGTAACATGGATGTTTTTCATCATTCGTCGCAATTCCCATGTATCTTCTAGGGACAGTGTTCTCTTCAAGTTTTTCCCTTTCCTGTCGGGTCACGGCGGCAGCTCCTCTTGGAGTTTGGCTATAGTAGGATCACTAAAAGTGTTTTGATTTACACGCTTGTGCACTTTCAATTGAGGTTTGCTATATCTGGAACCATTGCATTTGGAATAGCTGCTGATCGTTCCATATCTTCTTGATTAGGCTCGACCTGGGTTTCCATAGTCTCTACAACTTGTTGTGTGTGCAGCCACCCTCCTCTTTTTCGACTCGTTTGCGACTATGATTCTCCTCTTTGGAGGTTCATTTGGTCATTTTCTTCACTTTGAGAACCCTAGCAGTTCCGCCTAAGTTGTTCCACCAGCTTTTGAAGCTTCTCGTCATTCCCTACGAATTTTCTCAATTCTCGACACTTTCTTTTCTCCTCCTCGTTGGAAATGGATGTTCCTTTTTCCTTAACCCAAAATTGCTCGAAAGCTGGTTTGCTTTCTCGGCGTACCATGCCTCAGCGCTGAGCTTGCTTCTCCACTTTTCTTCGTGTGGAGCACTTCTTCGCATTCATCGCTCCCGACTACATTCTTCGTGGGTAATAGCACAATTGGCTTTGTTGGTCTCGATAATTTTCGACTTTGGGTCGCGCTTCGGTGTTCACCACCTTCATGTCCACACTTCTCCGAAGCAACCCTGAGCCGTGTCTGTAGCTTGCTCGGGTTAGGGTTTTTCCTTTTTACTAACTGTCCGAGCATTCCTCATCGCATCTCTTCATTAGTAACAACTTTGCTCCACCGCCAATCGTTGATATCAACACTGATGCGGTGCTGTGCTGCTACCGTATTCGCTCATGTCGGCCAAAATTTGGGCCAATTGGTCCTCTTGCAAAAGGGCTTTGTGGTGAACTTGTAGTGGTGGTTTGGGGAGGCTCGCTCCTCTCCTCTTTCATTCCCACCTTTGTTGTGATTATCTTCTTCCTCTTCGACGGGTATGGTAACTACCTTCTTGCTCACCTCGCAGTAGAAAATCTCTTCCTCTACACTAGTGCGAGGGACTTCCTTCCACTCTTCCTCAATTCCATCTTCTTCATCATTTCCTTCTCCGTGTTTATTTTTCCTCACCAATCGGTGCGTGACTTTGTTCCTCACCAGCGGTGTGGTGGCACCCATTTCTTCTTCGTCCTCATCTTTGTTGTTACGGTGACTCCCTCCTTCGAGTTATGGGAGGTTGTTCATCCTCTCGAGCTAGGAAATTCCAAGGGTACAAGCATGCAAGCTACCGAGAGGCCTTTCTTTATCATTCCCCTAATAACCGGGAGGAGTTGTCTCTACGTTTTGATGGCTCGCCACTACGTGCTAGCCATTCTCTTTGCATTTGGAGGTGATGAGGGCCAATCCTTCATCGATCGAAAATACACGCCGCTCCCAAACCGGTCAGTGCGTTGTTAGGGCAAGTGCCGCAACTTACTATCAATCCGGTTAATCGGCGGTGGCTTCCACCATGTCCGTGTGACGAGCTTTTCTTATCACTGTCGAAACATCATGTGCAAGAATAATTTAAAAATGCGAGTGTGTTTATGGTACATTGACTTTTAACACCTTTATTAATAGCTTAAGATGGTGAGGGTCTTACCACATCTTTCCTCCCCATACGACGTGTTATGTAAGGCTCCGGACTAATTTTTCCAACCGCGCTCCATGGTTCTCCTCCAATGATCGTCGAGTAAACTCCTTTCCTTTGACTGCTGAGGTTACCGCACTGCATCTTGGAAAAGTTTCATGGCATCTTGGAGGTTTCACCTTCTTATGGGTCCATGCTGGCTCCTTCCGCCGATGGGCCAGGCACTCTGCATTTATTTCATTTGTTACTACGCTGTCCTGTCTACACAACTCTCGCCATGGAGTATCCTTCCCCGGAGAGATTTTGTAAAAAATCGGTAGCTATCGTTTGTCTGGCGAGGTTTTTGTAGCCTTGCGAGGTGTCGTAATCCATCCGATTTTTCCCGAGAATTTCTCACAGTGCTTGAAACAACTGCGCGCACTTGCGGCTCACCTACTGAATTGGTCGAAACCACTCCCATTTTACCTACACATTTCTAGTTCCTTACAAATGCACAGTAAAATGCAATGGAACAACTGCAACATAGTGTTCAATGAATGTCGAGTAATACCTTAGTTAAGCTCTCTCATACTATTACTGAGAATTTATGCATTTTAACCGACGATGTGCAAAACATTCTTTCAAAAAGGCATACGCGCCTCCATAGAAAGGATGAGTAGATTTGTCCTCGTCAGTCAAATAAAGAGAGTAAAGGATCGCACAACACTCGATGCGACATTTGAACATACACACTCGTGATATGATCACAAATGATTACATTACGAAGATCGATGTTTGCTAGACATTAAATTGCAAAGGAGATGTGGGAACATTGTGCAATGATTCGAAAGATAATGGAAAGGGACAACTTATGTGAATACAAGTACTCATGCGGTCATGCGCATAAACTATTATGATCGAGTTATAAATAATTTTCATGTCCTAATGGGTTCAAAACA
The DNA here is from genome assembly GCA_034641835.2 of Pinus albicaulis. Taxonomy (NCBI): domain Eukaryota; kingdom Viridiplantae; phylum Streptophyta; class Pinopsida; order Pinales; family Pinaceae; genus Pinus; species Pinus albicaulis. The sequence continues at coordinate 1,329,171,508 of CM076574.1, read as the reverse complement.
AGGGGTTTAGGGATTATACTCTCATTTGATCTTGTATACGGATAGAGAAAAATGTTTCATCATTGCTAATGGATTTGAAAAGTGTGACTCAAATACCATCGGTGAGATGCTTCGTTGCGCGTGCTCCATAACCTTGAAAAAGTTGTCTCTGCACTTGGACCATTATCCTTTATTTATGCCCTGAGAAGAAGTGCTTTGTAAAGTGTCATGATGGGAGGCCAATGATTTCTGGCTTTCGAACCGAGATGAACCACAATGTCATTCACCAGGAAGAAGTGAAAGGTGTGGAGCCAGGTCGCCCGTGATGAGACCTCCTGTTCCATGGACTTTTTGTATTATCTTCGGGTTTCCCATTGGACCATATCCGGGTATGGTGGCCATAATTGGAATGCCACTTCATCGCTTTCCTGTACTGATCATGGTAGGTCGGCTCTTGATGACACCTCCCTGTCCATCCATTTTCCATATCATACAAATTGTTAATCATTACATAATTATTTTTCTTTTATCCCTTTTTTTCATATATAACACTTCCCTACTTATATAGCAGGGATGGCTCCAACACTCCCTAAGAGTAGGGACAGGTGGAAGAAGTGCGGACATCTCAATGGAAGAAGATATGCCTTTCATTCTTATTTAATAAACAAAAGAATCAAAGAGAGATAGTTTAGGAAAATCCAACATGATAAAAATACCTAGTCATATTAATTTAAATGAGAATAAGTGACAACAAAGCAACATAAATGGTTGTGTCCTTTCACTTTTCCTATCATCACGCAAAACCAGTACTATCTTAAAAATAATAATTTCTCTTGATTCTACCGATTTCGGTGAATTTTCCTAGCGTGTGTGTCCGTTCTTATAAATTGTGTGTTTATCCATCGAGAGAGTCGTGAAGGATTCATAAAAATCCTCAAAATGATGCTAAAAATCAAGAAAAAAATAATACGAAAGTGTTTGTTCACCCTTTGCAGAAAGACAACAAAAAAGCAATCGTGCAAAATGGTGTTCCTTTGGAAAGAGACAATGAAAAAAACAGTGAGAAAAAACTGCTGGACTCTTTGAAAGGAAACAAACTGCTCTGCGACCAAAAACGCGTTGTTCCTTTGAGTAGTACGGCAACAACGCGCGGTAAAAAACGCGTGTTCCTTTGGAAAGCGAAACAACAACACTCGCAATCAAGCCGATGTTCCTTTTGCAAAGGAACAACAAAACGCATGAGAAGAACTCCGTCGCATTCTTCTCGAAAGGAACAGCAAAAAAGAAACACTCAAAACACAGCTCGTTTCTTGAGAGAAACCACCGTTGTTCCCTTAGCAAAGGATCAACTTGAGAAAGCAAATTCTGCAGAGAAAAAAGCAAAATATAGGAGAAAAAAACAGTATGTACAAATTTCAAAAAATAAAGAAATGATTCGGAGAATGGGTGTTGAGGAGGAGTTTTTCTCCTCACTGAGAATTTGGATGAGTAGAATCTTCCATTATTGTCGGTAAAAGGATTCCTTAGTAAAGCGGTTTGTGGCAGTTGTACTCGATAGTACCGTTTAATCTAAAGAGAATGTCCGATATCCATCAATGGTGGTTAAATGTTTGACTACAAGTTGCCATTATGATGCACCTTTTGTATCTCGTCAGGTCCAAGCCATCGTGTCTAGAGTTTTCCTAGGAAATCTCGAAACCCGGAATCATATAGGAGTGTGCCCAATCTCCTTCGTGGAAGACTTTTCTCTTTGATGAGGGCGTCATGCCATTTTGCTCTCTCTATTGTTGAATTAATGTAGTGTGCTGAAGGGCTTCAGAGAGCCTCATTTCATCCAGCTCATTGATTTGCTGTAAATCTTCGCTGGGCTGCCTAGCTTAGGTCTCAAGCACACTCTTCGCAGTCAGTTTCTTAATGTACACTGAATTTCCAAACTCTATCGGGAAGATGGGGCTCTTTTCCAAATACCAATTGATACGGTGAATACCACCGTGGTGCATATCTCACATGTTATTCAATACACCCACAAGGCCCCCTAGAGAAATTTGTAAGCCCGGTCCACGTCCCTAGCATGTGAAAAATGTTTTTGTCGCATAGATTTCGATCTCACTTTATTCGTGCCTCTCTGCTGGCGTTTTGCCTATGGGTGGTATGGGGTTGTGGTTCTGCGTTGAATGTGGTAATTCCGTAATGTTTCATCAAAGGTTTATTACCTACAAACTACGGTCCTCATACCTGTGATTATGTCCACTTGGAAGGTCGTATAACGCTACAAAGATTTGGAAAAAGGGAGTGTATTACTAGAGTCCTGCGTAGCTTTTGAAAAGTGTCTCTCGCTTCAACCCATTTAGTGACATACCTCGCTGCAACTAGGATGTAACACGTTCTTTGGTTTGATGTTAATGGGACCAACAAAAATCAAGCGCCCAATGTTGAAAATGGTTCAATTACTAATTGACGGGTTCAAAAGATGCATTTCGATTGTCCCTAGGGAGACCCGCCCTTGGGCACCGTGTCGCTGAGGCCCTAGAAATTTTTAGTGTCTTTAAAAATGGTGGGCCAATAGTAGCCTCGTTTGTAAAACCTTGTCGTGAGCGCTCTACGAGTACTGCAAAAATGTCCGCCACACGGCCCACCATAGCATGCTTTGCGATTATCAAATACTTCGGTTCCTCTCGGACGCATCTCCCGATTTGCATATCTCGGCCCGTGTGTGACAAAAGTGCCTAGTCCAAGAGAAATCGTGTGCTACTTTGCATGTGTCCGTCTGCCTGCGCTCGTAAGTGTTGGGTGTTTGGGCATCTACTCTGTTGCCCGAAACAATTTTCTATATCGGCATGCCACTAATGGGATTCTAACAAGAAATGGCGAGACAAATGCTCATCTGGAGGTGATCTTCGGCTAACCGCCGCGCATCTCTGTTGGTTTTGTGCGTCGATGACAAGAAATCAGCTGCTGTGGTGTCTCTGCTAGAGTCGACTCTCTTACTGTGATATCGAATTTCACTGCAATAAAATCAACCATCTTGCATACTCTACTATTTGTAACATGTTTATTTTTCTATAAAATTTATTGGCAAGAGTGATCGGTATATAAAACTACGGGATGTCCATTTTATATAATGTCTAAACTTATTCTGCGCCTTAGAACTACGGCCTAAAAATTCCTTCCTGGAGTCCAGCAAGTATAGTTTAATTTAGCAGAGATATATTTTTCTAATGTTATAGATTGCATATGGTTTCTTGTCCTCTCTCTCGCGGCTTTGCACTTCTCCAATGGTACGTGTCTCGTGCACTTCCGGGAGCTAAATTTGGAATGGCAAATCTATCCCAGCATTAGCCCCCTTAGCACACGTTGTTGATACAAAGCTAGATCCTCGAAAGCTCTGGTCACATTGTCTATCCAAATGAAAATCAAAACTTTCCCGTTAGTCCATATAAAGGCAGCATCATTTGAGAAATAATTTTCTATAAATCTTCTATAGTAACCGGAAAAATCCGAGAAAAGTATTACGACTGTTGTGTGGTAGGAGTAGGTATTAACAAAATCTATCTTAATTTTGGTCGGATCCACCCGAATTCCATTTGTTGAAATATAATGTCCTAAGACAAGTCCTTCGGGTTATCATCATGTGATGCTTTTCATGGCTTAAACAAAGCCTAGTGTTGATACATCTTTGCAACACCTTTTCTAAGTTTTCTAATGCTGTCCATAATCATCTCATCGTAAGGTGTGACGATCATCCATATACACTTCGAGCCCTTCATTTATTAACCTTCAAGAAAAGATGTCTTGAGAGCGGCCTCTGCGTGTGCAAGTACTGTATAGGCCAAAAGGGTGAGAATCGATAGGAAAATGTCTAGGACGAGGTAAAAGTGGTTTTTGTTTCTTGGTCCTCGCAATCTAGATTTCGATTGTACCACGATTACACTCCAGGAAAGAAAAGAATTTCTTTCCTACCAATGTATTCTGAATACACTGGTCGGCGAAGAGGAAAGGGAAAGTGGTCTTTCTCTCGAGTTTGCTTTGTTCAATTCTCGGTAATCTACTCATATTCTCCAATTTCCGTTCTTCTTTGGTACCACTACTGATAGGGAGACCCACTTGCCATGATATTGGGTAAATTAAATTAACATCCAACAAAGACTTTTTGTAATTCAGACTTTTCTTCATAATATCTTTTAAGGTGAGGGTTTAGTCTTCATCGCGTTGGTGGATCGGTCTACTTTTTGCATGTATAGATGTGGGTGTGTACACGACCGTCAAATTTCTTCATGTCATGCACGAGATAATCTCATGCAAGAGGCTCCCTTATATTTTCGTAGTAATTGGACCAAATTCTCTTTCTTGTTCTGTGAATCCAGTCTTGTTAATGCTTAGATTTTTCTTAGATTCAATTCCCAACAATCTTACTATTGTTACACGTAAGTAGTGGGTATTATTTGATCGGGAATGTATTTTAGATCTTCTTCTTTCTTTATTGTAGGCATGTTGCCTCGATCATGTGACATTGTAGATTGGGATCTAATTGTGGTTTGTTAATGAAACTATTAATGATATCATCCTGTCGTTTGATATTTGTGAAACTCGAGGCATCTTCTGTAGTATGTTGGTGATCTCCCATATTTTCCATAAGATGCAGATCACAGTTGGTTCTCTTGTTTATGATTCTGATAGGCTTGCTGGGTCGATATAAAGCCAAATTCTCTGACATAGTTTCCACTTGTTATTGTCATGTTGCCTTACTCGGCAGCCTGGCTGGCACATCGGCGCTTCCAAACCACAAGGTCTACCTAGGATGGTAGAGTGCCCATCTAGCTCGATTCTTTCGGTTGGTAACTGGAAAGTCAGTGAGAGTGCCCTAGGAATCTACTTTGACGCTGTTTCCTCTTGTAGATATATTTCTGCAGTTTGGCCACCGATTATTCTAGCCAAATTTCCAATAAGGTTGTTGTTGGATCTAATGATGCACAATGCCAAGTTTTTGACAAGTGGTGGCTGTTAGGATATTAATTTCAGCTCCCAAATCAACTACGCATTTTGAAAGCCTGATTGTCATTTGATTTGCGACCCGTCACTATAGGATTGCCTCAGGTCTTCATATTTGACGAGGTGTTTCTATCTCACGATAATAAGTCGAGATGGAGCATGCGGCCACCTGACAGCTTGGGTTGGTTGTTGTGCTCTCGTTTCTGTGCTACAAAAATTCCTTAATGGTTTTTGCATAAACAGGAATGTCTTGGATAGCTTTGGAGGAGAGGTGTTTTATACACAATAGTTCTCCCAAAAAACGATCAAAATCGGGATGATTCTATTGGGTGAGGGTATGATTAATCGTTCTTGGCATGGTGGAGAAAAGAGGTGGTTGCTTTTTGTGGAGTTTGATGTTGAGTTTCTTCGTTGAACCACCTTTCTCTGCAATGTTTGCCCCACGTGCATACGTATTCTTCAAAGGTGTGAACATTTTTATCTCCATCTATTTCTAATATACGCCGAGATCTCAGAATGAAGGTCATTACACTCCCTCGGCTTTAGTTTCCTAATTATGGTGGTTCCATGATCTGCCATGTGATCGAAGCTGAGCCTGTTTGGAGAGTTTGAGTTTGGTTGTGGGTTGCGAGTTGTGGGTCTTAAATTGGTCCTGTTTCAGTGGCAATGTATAGTCGAAGCGCAGTAGGTTTGAGAGAGAGAATTTTTCCGCTGGCCGATTTGTGGGTCTTTGGTAGTTTGAGCACGCCGTGCTTGACTCTCCACGAAAGTGGAGTCACCTTGTGTTGGATAGGCATTGTTTTGCCAAAAACGGTAGGCGAAGAAAGGAAAATTTGGCCAATTTAGTTTGGTTTGTTTCGATTTGGGCGATGATGACAGTGAGATGGCCATTCATGTGACAGAGTGAAAAGGTGGCTAATTTTTCCACATTCCATTATATTTCTAAGCATTATATTGAGGAGTGCGAGAAGAGAATGGACTCGCTTAGCATGCGATTGTCGTGGTACCATTGCATTGCGATTAAAGTATGACATACCACTTCCTGATTGATATCGTATACGCTTCCTGGGCTTATTTACAACCCAGAAAGCGAGGGCCATTCTTCCGTGGGCGATATTTTGTGCGTATGGTAACAAACTTCGTGATTATATCCAAAGGCGCTCTTTGTGGCTGTGTTTCTTCCTGCACTTAGGACAAAATATTGCCAAGTTTTGTTAGCTTCTCACATTTTCTGTTTGGCTTTAAAGCATAATGTTGAACTGCACATTGTAAGCGCCTAGAGTCTCTATGCGGAAAATCTTTCTCATGTAGACATTTCCAATCTCTCGCACGAGTTACATCCCTTCACTAGTCTTATTATCCCATACGATCATGTCACATTCTACTAATTTTAGCCTTGTGCTACCTATCGAACTCCTAATACACAAATCAATAATGTTAAGCATAGCTTTCACGATATATATCATATTTTACCATAATATTTAATGTTTCAACTCGGTGATCCTTCACCCCCCTAGTCAGTGTAGTTTGTACATGCTATTAGGTAAGGGTAAATATGCATAAGGAGATTCTCTCGGAGGTTGTGACGAGATTGTTCCACATATTCTTCTGGGGGTTTTCATTCGGGTTTGTCATTGTCCTTAAAAATATTTCTAATACTTTTAGGTTCCGTCCTACAGTATTCTACAGTACTTTCTTTGATAATGCCGGCTTTTCATACTGATCCCAATCATTTATAACCCCTCCACCCTAATCCCACAACCATCGTAAAAGCCGATCCTTTTAATGTGGAAGGAACAATTTTAATGGGGATCGAGTGGGTATAGTCATACCGCCCGCATAATACATCGAATTCAAAAACAGCAATGCATCACAGGATCGTCGGATGTCCAAAGCCATGAAATGTAGAGAAAATGTTGAAGAGGAATGGATTTCATAGAATTTGCATTAATTACGCGGTGTCCACAATGGGATATTGCAGTGTGGAAGTTTGCTGAGGTGTTTGGTCGGTCTGCGGTTACGGTTACGGGCCGTTTGATCAAATATGTGCCAATATCCTTCTGGGATCCCAAAGGGAAATTCCTAGCACAGATTAGAAAGAGCAGGACGACCTTGACAACACTCCCCTTGATGCGGAATGAGTGTTCGCTGCCTCACTATGTGAGGAGTATCATGTCCTTTGTTTTGAATGATGTTGACAACACTTCCCTTATCCGGGCTCGCTCACTATTTGGATTACTCTCTAAAAGGATATTTTTGTTCTTCGCGTTTCCTCGTTCTTCTCCTTCAACGGAGATTACTAGAGTTCCCTTCTTGTGGAGAGAAATTAAGCAAGAATTCTCAGTTCATGAAATCTTGCTTAACTCCTTCCGTTTGACTATGTATCTCCTTCGAGAGCTGCGAGATGCGACTCTGTGCACGAAGGGAACTAGTGAGGTTTTCTAGAAGATAACTTTCCTAGGTCCTCGATGGCTAATATTCAGCTTTTCTTTAAGGATTTCGCCAATGAGAATTTTGTTCGCCCAAGGGTCACGTCCCTTAGGTTTTTCGGGGTTTAGGAGGAATGTTTTGCTTTTCTATTCATTAAAAAGCAAAAGCCTTTCATTCCTACCTAAAGAAAGAAATTTTACCCACTCGCCGATGAAGCGGGGCGCGAGCAAGTATGCTCCTTGGTCGGTGCACAGGGTTCTTTACCTTCCGATCTTTAATACCCAATCCTTCCCCAAGTGAGAAAAAATTTCAAATGTGTGTATCACCTCTTAAAATGGCATACACTCTCTACGGCAACGGTGCCAAAAAATGTTTGAGTATAAAAGGTATCTAACACCTATTTATCCTACATTGTCGTCAATCCAGGAATGACTGTTTTGTTTTCATGAGTGTACTGTGCGAGGAAACTACGAGTTCAAGCTAAGAGTAATGCTTTGTGAGGTGTAGCACAATGTTCTAAAGCATAAGAGTAAGTGGATGTCGGAAAATAATTCTAATTACAATAACATTGAAATCAAGTACTTATAAAATATGCCTATTCACTCAACAAACATCAATCGAGCTAATAGCAATAACTCATTCCTCTAGAAATTCATACAATTTGAAATCACACGCGGAACAAGATACGTAAATATAGGAACGAGGAAGCAACACCAATGTTATCTACGATGCTTGAAAGTCCCGGTTCGAGGCGATTAAAAAAGAAATAGAAATTGAACTAAATATGTCACGAAAGTAAACCAGGGAAAACTCCTTTGTGAAACTAATGAAGGCGGAAATGAACAACAACTTGTAATCGCGAATAACGAAGTAAATAAAGTTAAAGCGGCGGTGCTAACTAAAGGAATTGAACAACAAGTGCTAAATAATGAATCTAAAGCAAAGCCATCAAGTTAAAAGGAATCAAATAGAAAATTTTGTTAAACTCCAATACCTCGTCGGCCATGAAACGTTGTTAGCAAGTAATATAAATGAACAACAATCCAATGGAACAACAAATAGAGTTAAATATTGAACACCAGCTATATACAATAACAAGATGAATGAATAGTAAACAGAATTAAGATCCTTGTTGAAATGGAATAGCAATGCAATTCATTAACGCAACACAGACAATACCAACAAAGAAATTCAAACACATCAACTAATTCAACTCTGCAAATGGTCATTAAACCAAACATAATTATCACACAACGGTAAAGTAATTAAAATATAGAAATACAAAGCAACACATTGAGTTCCACTAGGCCTGATCCTTACCGCACGTTGAAAACACCGTCTAGTTTGGGTTTCGTAGCTTAAGAAATGGAGCGGAAACGTATATTTGTATTAATCAAACATGCTCGGTCGCTTTACAGTTGGATACTCTGCGATTAGGAGAGTTAATAAGAAAAGTGCGTAGTTATACGAGAGAATGCTCAATTAATCCTTCGACCCCTTCAATCTTTAAAAGGCATTGCCTTATGTAAACAACTGGCGGAGACAAAGGAACAATATAAGATTTGGAATAGTGATCCCTTAGGATCGAAAGGATCCCGAGGGATTCGCTTCCTTTCTTTCTTTTAGCGTCACTTGATCTTCTTCGGTCGAAAGCCGTGCCGTTCCCCTCGCCTTCTCTTAGCAATGCATTTTCGGTATTCTTCTCTCTGATAGGACATGGTGCTGTCCTTTACCGGAGGAACGAAAAGTTACTCCTACTTCAGCCTCGCGTTATAGTTTTTAACCTCGTTGATTCCTCGTTTTTTACAATAAAAGGCAGCTTTTTAATATCTTTACAATAAGCATAAGTCTTTGAAATTCTATCATAATTTTATAATAAATCATGCTTTTCTAGAAATAAAAAGAGTTATGTTTAAAAGGAAAGCAGATGGGGAAATGTATGACGAATTCATATCGCCTTTTCTTAATGCCTGACACCCACCACCTATTTGGATCCTCGTAGGTGTTGTGCAAAAATTCTTCTGGTTGTGGAGATTTGCTCATATGTCCTCTCAAGGCTTTCCGATGCTCGAGTGCAAAAAGCAAGATTAGTCGTATGAGTTTCACAAAGATGGCATATACACGTTCTTGTATTAACTTAAAACCACCGGACCGAGTACGTCTAGAGGGTGTGCTCTGTTATTGATCTTGGAGTCCTTTGGGAGAGGAAAGACTAGGCAAGAGGCGAAAGCAACGGGTTCTTTCTTCACCGTACTTCCAAATCTTGGTCCCGCAATCAACTCGAAAAGCACCGTTGTCAATTTCTAACATGGCCTTTCGTTTTCTATCAATTAAGCCACATATAATAAACTTGTTTCGACTTCTGCACATCTAAGCAGCGTTCATCTCTCATGCTATATAAGTGATTAAATAATGCTTCTGACAATATCAACGCCTTAGGAATGGACAAAAACGGAGACATAGTTCTGTTGATTATGTAAAGGCAGATTTACGATCTGTGGGTTCGTTGCACGAGCCCTCCCCGGCCTTCCAATATCTCCATCTCTCGAAAGTGGTGATGTCTTGATCAGCGAAGTTCTCGATGGAATGCTGTGATTGCAACAAAGATGATGAGCTTAGTGGAAAGAGAGTTTGCCTTCACTAAGTGGGCTCCGCGGCTATTTTTGGCACAAAAGTCTATTTTTGGGCCCATGTCTATTTTTAGACATATGGAGTCCTTGTTCTATGAGTCGCGGGATGCTATTTTTGGATGGTTGGTCTGTCAGAAAAATAGATGGACTTCTAGCACTTTAGACATATTGGGAGGTGTGATTTCTAGTTTTATCTGGTCTAAAATAGATATGTCAAATGTTATTAGCTCTTAACAATATTTGGACTATAAAACATTATCTTATTCTTCTCTTCGGAGCACTTTCGTTAGAGTGTACAGAGATGTGGCATAGGAGCCGGCAGTATGGGAATTGCACTATTCCCGAGGTGACTGGAGCTATTGCATGGATACTTCGATTTAGAACTCGTGTGGGAGAGAGTTTGGTGGGAGCTGATTGAGGAAGTTAATGGAGTTGTGTCTAGCAGTTTAGCCAATCTAAACATAGTTGGAGACTAGTTGTATCTAGTCTAACTACTCATACACTAGTGAGAGTGGCGTGAATTAATTATTAATTAATTCACTAGTTATCACCCATTAATCAACCAAAGAATACACCGAGCTAACTTCGGTGCATGGATAAGTTTGCATGATGAAAGGAAAGAGATAGGTGAAAGAGCAATGTGACTATCAATTGTGACTGTCATCGTTAGCACGATTTTCAACAACTTTGTTGAGTGGAGAAGCCAATACGATCGTACGTGTACAAGCCGTGTGGTTTCGAAGTTATTTATGAGCCGTCTCTACAACACTTTACTACGTCAGCAGAGGTAGGCTATCGTGTGGAGAGATTGGAGCATGTGTTTTGACTCGGTCTGTGTCTTTGGATTATTGTAGCAATTGGAGATTGTACCACGAGCTTCTGTGAGGATATTTGTATAATGTGATTGTTACATGATATCTATGACATATAATATACAGTATATTTTGGGGTTTTCGGCTTTAATCTTTCCCCATGAAATACCTGTATTCATATGTGTGATTGTTTATGGTTTTGATGTGCGCATGCACTGATTTCATTTACGTGCATACATGCTCACGGTAGAAGAGATTGTCAGTATTGTGCATGGAAAGATAAAAACAGTGTGTGATCAAAGAAGAATCTTGGTGGATAAAGCATATCATGTCGTCAAATTTCTACGTGGCATCGAGAGTGATATTGATCATTGGAGCAATTGCTAAACATGGAAAGCTGGTTGAAGCTTTTGAGTTGTGTGGAATTGGAATGTGTCAACGGTGTTTTCTTGAAAGTGTCGAAGTTGGGAGGTGTCAACTAATTGCGATTGGAGTATGTCCTCTGAGGTAAGCTCAATTATATTTCATGGAAGGACAAGATGGAGGTGGTGTTGGATGATGAGCTGCAAGGAGTTCATAGATGCGAGTAAACTCCAAAACCTACTTTCTAGTGCGATGCTTTGTGCATACTTGACTAGTGCAGCAAGAAGACAGAAAGTGTCTTTAAGAATTCTTGTTGGAAGGTGTGAAGGATCACATGGTGTCCAGCATTCATAGGTAAGGCTTCTCGCATTCTTGCAGTGTGAAATGTGACGCTGGCTTTCCAAAGCAAGAGCGACCAGAGGAAGTTGAGCGCTCAAGGATAAACTCGTGAAACATAAAAATGGAGAAAGGCGACAATATGCCTCGAGTACCGTCACAGAAGTTCATCCAATGTGGGGATGGAGATGGAAGAGTGTGATGACTGTTGATGACAAGGACTTGGTGAGCTTGGCTCTCCTTAGGCTTCCCAGAGAGGACGGATACCTGCGACTACGTCAATGGTGGAGAGAAATTGCCAAGATGAGCGACTTTGGTCGAATCTTGTGCCGAAGGAGATAAGGCGGAGTACCCGATGGATCTATCATCATCAGCTATGATGAAGAAAATTACTGGCCTTTGGCTACCAAAGAAAAGAATGGCAGAGCAAGCATGCTTCTCAATACGGGTGCGAAAAGGCGAGAGTAAAGCACATGTCCAAAGTGAAAGTTCTTTCATTGTCCACGAGAAGAACATTACGCCACTAATTGTCCACACGAACACTACGCCACCACTGTCCACAAGAAGAAAAATAAAGACGGGGTTCGTCTGGATCTGTACGGATGGAGAGGCCTCAGCCTCGTCAGCTGGAGCTATATTTTTCACCTGATCGCATGCTTGGTCTCGGGCGGTGATGGGTTCGATGTAGGTTTCTTGATAGTGGTCAGTGCTCACATGACAGGAGATTGTGATTTGTTTACCGATATGGATGAGAAAGATCTCTTGGAGCAAGCACGATTGAGGATGGGCGATGATGGTAGACATAGGCATGCGGCGGCATTTCGGTTCCATTTCCTTTGAGAGAGAGTCCGGTAGCCCTTCATGTGAAAGGAAGGGGATGCATGTTCCGGGATTGTAGAAGAATCTCGATCTCTCGTGGCGATGTTAGAAGACAAGTGATGTGCATGTTGTCTTCGCTAGGAAAGGATTTCCTCGCTGTGGTAGCGGCGCGCAGAGATCTCAGGACACTGAGGGTTCGGGTTAATAACCTTTATCAGTGCAGGTAAACGTCATTGCAACAATAGCGGGCATGGCGGGAGGGAGTGGTAAGCCCGGTTTGATGAAGCCGGTCGTACGCACCGAAGGATCAGGGCCACCGTCACCATGGAGCTTTTTGGAAGAATGCGCGACGTATTTTCATGCGGGCTTCCTGCGGGTGCTCTTCTTGCGATGCATTGGTGCAGGTGTGAGTGCCTTCAGAAAAATTTGCGAAAGCCACCTTTCACGAGAAGGGATAGTCGGTGCGCGTCGTATCGCTCGAGAGAGATTAACATAGACGTGTGTGGACCTTTCTGATGCAACCCGACGATTAAAGCAAAGCAGATACTGTGTGATATTTCAGAGTGATGATTTTTACGTCGAGCGTTGGATCTTCTTCATGTGTACGGAAGGAGAGTGGGGCATACTCAAAGGTTCCGTGAGCTCAAGGCACTAGTTGGAGAAAAGAATCAGTGAAAACGGTGAAGGGTCTTAGGAGCTGACACGGTGGTGTGACTCATCTAGGTGAATCAAGAACTTTGTAGTGCTAAAGGTGTCGAGAGGGCACTGCAGCACCTCATAACCAACAACGTAGAATGTTGCTAAGCAGAAAGAAACGACGATCGTGTGTGTCTTGCTGCAGGCGATGTTGCGCGATCAGTGGCCTTCCCCTGCCCGCAGCGCCGAGGCATGCTGCTCCTGACGGCTTTATGTGCAAAACCGTTGTCCTCCACGGGATACTTGGCATGAGTACACTCGAGGAGGCGTTTTCTGGTAAGAGGGCCCGATATTTCCCATTTGAGGATTTTTGGTTCACACCGTTTCAGATTCATGTGACGAGGATGGCGTGAAGAAGGTCGATTGGGCGCACTTCGTAGATTGGGATATTTGTGGGGTACATTGATACACACACAACCATCATGTGTATGCTGAACAGATGGGCAAGACTATTGTGTGACGGGATGTCAAATTTCATGAGAGAAAGCCATGGGGTGTGGCTTGAGAGGGAGCCACACTTGCATGCGGATGAGGAGCTATTAGTTCCTGAGCGATGAGCTCCGAGGATGTGGATCAGCCACAAAAGAGGAGGTTCATGGAGTGGAAGAGACCACTCATGCGCGCGCCAACCATCGAGAGTGGCGAGCGCACTATAGAAGGCCGAGCGGCGGCTCGAGATGCGAAGAGAAGGTTGTAGGAGCTCCTCCCATCACAGGTGTGAGACAGAACGGTCCACGAGCGTTACCTCCGATGCCTGGCTCTCATGAGCAAGTGTATCATGGTGGAGCCATCCTGGTTCGAGGGAAAAGCTGTCGAGGATCCCGCATGGGTGGTTGCCATGGTGGAAGAGCATGATTTGATTGTCGGAAAAAGAAATGCGTGGGAGATTGTCCCAAGGCCGGGAAGGGAAAGTAGTGGTGGGTTCGAGGAAGTGGATCTACAAAGTGAAGCAAAGCAGCGCGGCGGGAGTGTGTGGAGAAAGTACAAGGCAAAGATTTTTTCACAGCTTTCTCGCGCGTGGAGGGGATCGATTGTGAGAGAAACCTTTTGCACCCATCGCAAGGTATTCTTCCATATAGGTGGTTCTTGCTCTCTCTTAGCGTAGATGGGGTGGCACATTCCACCGAGATGGATGTCGAAGGCGTGCTCCTCAACAGGGTGATTGAGGAGGAGGTGCTACACAGAGTGGCTCGAAGGTTTCGAGATCTTCGCAGTGAGTCGCATGTGTGCGTGGGCTCGAAGAGAGCGTTGTGTGGGTTGAAACAAGCGCCTGGTGCTTGGTGGCTACTACCTGGAGCAGAGCCGCCTATCTTCACCAAAGCTTGGATTCTCCAAGAGTGAAGCGGATCCGAACCTACACCGATTGTGGTGGGAGGGTAGGTTGCTCGATCATTGTGCTCTCATGTGAGATGATTTGATTTTGACTTCGAGTGATGAACTCGTTGATACTGCTCCTGCAAGGCTGATCTTGCAAAGGAGTTTTGAGACAGAGGACTCGCCTCTCATTCTTTCTCAGGGATTGGAAAATTTGGCGGTAACAGTTGATGGAGTCTTCGTCTCCGCAAGGAGCATGCCCGAGATCTTCGGAGAAGTTCCAACATGCATGGCTGCAAAAGCAGTCTTCGTTGATGCTCCTCTTCTAGTGGATGGAGGAAGGAGGATGCTACTTCGTGGAGGCAGTGGATGCACGCTATTTTATCTGTACCATTGGTGGGGGTCGCCCTGTGTCCGGTCAATACACGACCCGACATATGCTGTGCATTATCGCTGATTTTCATAAGCTGTGGGTTCGTGCCTACCCAAAGACTTCCTGCGTGCGCGTGCTGCCTGTGAGTACCCTCTCGTAGCCCGCTGTCAGTGATGTGATTGTGGTGGCGAACGCCGAGAACTGAGGTGAGGGCGTGTGGCTTCACGGACGGCAAGGTTGAAGCGGGGACGCTCAGCGTACAGGAAAGAGCACAGATGCGGAGGGATTTTCGGTGGTTTGACAACGATTTCAGGTGACAGGCAGAAGTCGGAGACGGTGCGCACTTGTGTTCAGCGAGGAGGCCGAGATATGCGCGAGTTTTGCGTGCGTGCGAGCTGGTGGAGAAAGGAAAGATCAGTGGCCGTGAGTTTTCGCACACTGGATCGCTATGAGCTGTGCGTAATCAGAGTTGCATTAAAACTCTACAGGCTAGTCTCAAAGCATTTCATGGTAGATCTCAAACACATTGACAGCCTGGGTGTCATCACATCGCGAGATTGTGTGGCGGCGGAAGATCATGTTACTTTCCTTTATCTGTCCCACGAGAGGGATCGGAGATGCCGATATCTTGGCGAAAGGCACATCACCGAGGAGAAAATTCGTATCACCAAAGGCGGAAATGTGGGTGGCGAGATAATCCTTATATTTTTTGAGAGGGAGTGTTGAGATTGCAACAAGATGAGTGAGCTTAGTGGAAATAAGTCGCATTTCACTAAGTGGGCCCGCGTGCTATTCTTGTCGTGCAAAGTCTAGCCTTTTTAGACATATGGATCATGTTCTATGAGTTCCGAGGATGCTATTTGTGGATGGTTAGATCAAGTCGGGAAAAAATATATGGACTTCTACTTTTAGGACATATTGAGGCGGAATCTATTTTTAGATTTCCGGTCTAAAAATAGATATGTCGAATACTACTTTAGCTCTTTAATAATATCTGGACTATAAACATTATCTTATTCTCTTGCACCTTCAGCTTAAGTGCCTGGATATGTGCACAGTGAGTCAAGCATAAGTACAATATTCCTTGGGGTTAAGTGGAGTCGTACCGCATGGATACTTCGAGCTAGAACTCATGTGAGAGGGATTTGGTGGTAGTTGAGATTGAGTAGTCATGCGAGTTGTTCGCTTTAACTAATCTAAACATAGTCTGAGCTAGTTGTATCTGGTCTCTACTGATTGATACACTAGTGAGTGGTGAGTGTAGATGGTAATGATGGTTCACTTAATTGTAAACTCATTAATCAACTAAAGAATACCTCGACGTAACTTCGGGGCAGATGGGCAGTTTTTCGGTGGAGACCAGTGAAAGAGATAGGTGAAAGAAAGCGTGAGAGCTACTGGGCGTGACTATGCGGCGCAGGAATTTGCAGCAACTTCAAAGTGATTGGAGAAGCCAACAGAGGATTGCACTAAACAGGTAAATACAGAGGTGGCTCAGAAGTTATTTGCATGAGCCATTATATAACACTTTATTGTGCTGACAGAGGGTAGGCTTATCGGTGTGTAGATCGGGCATGTGTTTTTCTGAGATCTAGCTTGATTAGTGTGTAGCAATTGGAGTTATACTAACGAGCTTGCTGAGGAGCTTTGGCCACAATGATTGTTACATGATCTCTATGAAATATAATATACGGAATGGTTGGGGTTTTCAGCTTTAATATTTCCCATGAAATACCTATGTTCATATGTGTAACGACTGCTGCAGGGTTTTAATGTGCGCATGCTAATTGATTTTACTTTCCGCATGTAATGATCAATGGTAGAAGAGATTCTCGTATTGCATTTGCATGAAGATAAAAATAGTGTGTGACTTCGAAGAATCTCGGTGGATAACATATCGCTATTATTCAAATTTCTACATGAACCCTCTCGACCTCTGACCTTTCACACTACAACAACGTCTTTACTTCACAGAAGTATGCAAAAAAATTTAGCAATCCTTCGACCTTGAACCAAGAGCCGACTCCATTTTCATGCAGGAGATGGAAGAGAGAAATAATTTCCCTTCTCTTTTCCACTGGTTTTACGAATAGACCGTGTTTTTTCTCCAATCTCTATGCTTTTTTCCTTCTTTGAGAGTTTGCAAGTTGTTTCATGGTGCAAGGCCCAATAAGAGATCGAGTTTCTTTGGTACTCTTTCGCACTGCGGCTCTCTTGTGAGAGATGGAGATTCAAATCCATTCTCCGCGGGTTTTTCCCATTTCAAACTTAGCGCCGCCAGTCGTCGCCTCCCTAGTGTAAACGTGACGTTTCCCTGAAGCCACTAATACGAGCCTGTTCACCGATCGAGCTTTGTGTTATAATGCTCTTGTGTTGTTATAGAGAAGGCGTGCACCTGGAAGAAATATATTGCAATTTGGGTCTTTGTATTCCTTTCCACATTTTTCTTCTCCCTCCTCGAGCCGAGTGAGGAGGTATTTTGGCTAATGTGACGATGCTAAAGTGTGAGGTCGAAGACGGAAAGACGATGGCCGAAATAATACTTTACAATGTGTGTAGTAGAGATAAAGAGATTGAAAGATCGAGGAAAACTCGAGCATCAACATATGTCGAGAAAACTATAGTATCCGTGTTGTGTCGAGAATTCCCATGCTCGCAGGTAGCTTAAACAACATAGTTTTCTCTAGAAATAGAGATATGGAAAGAAAGTCTCGTCCACCGATCGCTCAATGCGGGAGTGTACGTCAGACAACGGGATCGAGTGAAGAGAGACTGTCTCCATAAACAATATCGCAACTTGGGGAAGGGAACACAACTTTAATGATGTAACCTTTGCCCCAAGGTCTTGACCGCCGATTCACTTAAAAAGCGCATATTCCTCAACATGTGAATGAAGGAGTTTGTCGTCGAACATGTGAGAAATCATCGATTACCGATCGATAATGAAAAGCGTGACGACACGAAGGTGGCCAGATAACTGATGATGGTCCCCTAAGATGCAGTGACAATCTAGTGAGTGTGAATAAAGATGAGTTGAAGTCGAACACTCGTAGAATCATTTGACAAAGGAGCCAATGATGAAGACCTCTTCGATCAAACACAAGACTACCTTCCAACAATGTCTGCGAGTATCCGTCTTGATGGGTTTCTAGATCAACTTCCTAGATAAGATGTTGAAGTCGATAGGAAGAGATCCGACTGTGAAGTAGTAGGCACCAAGGCGTCTACATCGATCAGCACGAAATGGAAACCAAACTGCAGTTTTGTTTATGATTGAGATAATGAAGAGTAAATGGGGATGTCGGAGCGAAAAATAATTTTCTGGCATAATGAGCGGTTTGGTTGATAACGAAAGCGGTGAGATAACGGGATGTGCAGATAATAGAAAGACCTTTGTAATAGGGTGCTAGGCGGTGAGGCTTAATGAACACCAAAGAGTGTGTTAGGATTTTACCGGTGTGGGGAAAGCGGGAGATGAAGGCTAACACTCATAGATGGTAGGGTTTCGCTAATTGCAGAAGAGTGTCTGCGGGAGGTGCCATGTTCAAGCACTATGCTGCGAAATCGACCTTTTGAAATGTAACAGAGGTAGTGTCCATTTTGTCCAGAAATTTTTCCCCGTCCGGTTAAGTTTAACGAGATCTAGAACGAGTAAACCTCGTGAATTTTCTCATATTTAGAGATGCCGAAAAATATCATAAAAGACAACTCGTGCCCTCGTCCGATTAGGTTTAACGAGTCCAGGTGAGTGAACCCTCGGTGAATTTTTCATGTTTAGGGAGTCTAAAAATATCGTAAAGACGTAGCTCCATTGGGGTACCTTTGTCATGTCTTGATAACCGGCATGGAAAAGGGACAATAGTAAGCCCAAACAGTTCATTTTCCATAAGTTAGTCCATCGAAATGCCGGAAAAAGTGAGAAATCTATGTCCGATGGACGTCTACCTCATTTTGTTATAAGTACGAGGAGGACGGAGTAAACTCGGTATTCTTTGTGAAATTTTTCACGAGTCCAATAAAGAAAAATCGGTGCCCTTCATGGAATTTTAATGAGTCACGTGGAGAAAACTCGATTACTCCGTGAAATTTTAACGAGTCACGCAGAGAAAAACTGCATGCTACTTTTTTCGTTTAAAGAGCTTTGAAAAAGAGGGAAAAGAATGGCTCCTTACTCTCCGTCGTGGTAGTTGACAAGCTCAAAAAGAAAATTCAACTCGTGGTTTTTTTCGCTCTTTATGAGCCGAGAAAAAGGTTCCTAAAAATAAATCTCAAGAGTGCTTTTTCATGAGTTTTAACGAGTCTAAAAGAAGAGAACTCTAGGTTTTTCGGATTGTGAGCAAGAAAAAAGACCATACAAAAAGAATGCTCGATATCAACTAGTATAAGTTTAAAAGAGTCCGAAGAAAGGGAATTTGTGTTTTCGGATTAAAGAGAAAGAAAACATCAAAAAGGAAAGTGCTCGTATTTTTCGTAAGTTTAGTTAGCTCAAGAAGAGGACTCGAAGTTTTTCGGATTAACGAGCAAAGAAAAATACATACAAAAAGAATGCTCAAAATTTCTCGATCTCTTTCTCGTCAATAGAAGGATCTATGTTGGGGGATTTTCTTTTAAAGACCAAGAAAACACATTGTGAGAATTCCTTGAAAAGGGATGTGAAGTACGCAATTTCCTCGAAGACTGCAACTACGCTTCCCAATCGAATATTTTCCACAATAACCATTTTCGACCGTGAGATATCAATGAGCATTGTCTTAGAAAGATTACCCATAAAGGGTGCTTTACTGAATCGATATTCACCGATAGCATTGTAAGCGAGGGAACCATCTCGTGGTGGGTCGAAGGATGGGATTTCATCATTTATCACATCCAAGTCAATCATCAAAGCGCGATGGGATGAAACTCTCCCCAAGGTCGTTCTTTTCAGAGACATGATCTCTCGAATAGCTTCGTCTTTTAGGCAAGACTCGCTGAGGAGATCCTTAGAAGAACCGGGATGGGTGGAGAGCTTTGTACCTTTGGTCAAAACCATGCAGTGTAGGTTTAGATGTACTTTGGGTGGCTTGGTAGCTGACATCGTGAGACACGATCCGATCTCATGGAGAATCAATGTCCGAAGGTGCCGAAAGATCCATGGGGTCGAGCAGAGCCATCCAGTGGTGTGATATTACTGCAACCGTGTTTGGGATGTACCGCGGCGGAGAGGAAAAAAACCCGCAGGGGAAGATGCCTTAGAAAGGCCAGACTATACGCGTCGAATGATCGGAAAAACCTCCTATTAGGGTACAATGCTACGCATACATGGAATAATCGTGGGTGCAAAAAGGATAACGGATCCATCACGACTATTTTCCCATCCATTGAAATAGGATGAGTTAAGATCAAGAAAAAGACAATGAAGTCGGCACAAGACCAACTACGACCGAGCAAGACGATTATAGTCAAGATGGCAGATCATGACTTTAATGTCCACATTTCTGCTCTCCCACTCGAGTGATGGGAAATATAGCAAGGTATCCTTTTTGGGAGGAACTTGTGGCCATCAAAAGCTTTTGATGGAATTTGCGATCGCGATGCTAAGGTAGGAGAACTTCTAAAGCGAGCCAACAAGCTTGTGACATAACGTGGGTCAGAAAGCACCTTCTGTCTATGACGATGCATGGATTGGTCTCCTCTTTCGAGCATACTCACAGTGATGCGAGGTTGGTGCGAGAGGTGAGGGTTTAGTCTTTGTCCATATCAAAGATAGCTAGCATGGAATCTCGGGGGTCTCATTCACCAATGAGCGCACAAGGCTTTCCTTTGTGCGGACATGTTTGTAATACTTCGAGTGCAGAATGGCGATAGTGCTACGCCAAATATTCTACAATGTTGTAGTTTTGGGCTGCACGTGCGGAAGGTGTTATGAGTCGTTTCGTCGAAGTGTCCCTTTGGGGGATGAATCACGTGTGAAATGAGGCCGTTTGATATGCAAATTGTTGGGTGGCGGGATTCTGAACTAGTACCGTGTTCTTCGAGCATCTATGGTAGGGATTTCATAAAGCTTGACTCGTGTTTGAAGTTCAACACTCTCAATGCCATAAATGGTGGATGGTCCTTCGCTGGAAGGATGTGAACCACCATTGCCCGTTGATGGGGTTGTGTAAATTTTCAACCATGTGTTGATGTTGTCGTTATTGATTAGGGAAAGGATTATGAAGAACGGCGGTGTTCACCCTACTAATCCTATGTTAGCAATAAAAATCGGTGCATTCCCTACGACTGAGAAATTTTGTATGTCAAGTGGTCCTCCGCACATATCTTACCATGAGAAATTTCATGGGTTTATCCTTCCCTTTGTCATTTTTGGCGGCGTTTTACGATTAGGGTTATTACTGATTGTCGATTGCTCTTCCTAAGAAGATGTTTTTTTCTTGTTCTTCTTATTTTTCCCACTATGGGTTTTGTGTGAGGTCTGCACCGAATTTACCTCGGCTGGAGGAAGAGTAGTCGTTGCTGATGGAGCGATGGCATGTGAAGATGGCTGGGGAGCTTGCCTCGAGGCTGTGTGGCTACACCGGACATCGCGCCAACGTGAGACCGTCGGCATGAGCTTCGGTGCTTCCCTAGTAGCACCCGAGGATTTTGGGTTACGAAAGGGCATTGGGGGAGAAAAATCGTATAGCGTGCCAGATTGTGAATAGATTAAATCCAAATGCTTTCGGGCACGACGAATACATTGATCTTTTGTAGACTGCACCGGAAAGGCCAATGTCTTTAGAGATGTGGGGTAAGAGAGACTTACAAAACCAATTGGCTAAGAGATGATCCAGCACTGGCGCTTTGACCAGCCTCCTCCTACGTCTCCATTCATGAATGTGATCGGGAGATGTGGGTGGCGGTTTCTTGGCGTAGATGAGGTTAAAATTTCCGTTCAGTTTCCAAATCTAATTGGTAATTAGAAGTTCTTTAGAAACTCCGTCGCTAAAGCACCAAACGTATTGATGGCGGCATGTGGAAATTCAATGTACCACTTGGCGCATTGCCCATAAGTGTGCGGGAAACAATCGAAGGCTGGACACTATCATCCACCATGGAGTGGACATGTACCATAGATGAAAGGTAGTGATGTAGTGCGATTAGGGTCGTCCCCTTGTTTCTGTCGAACTTTGGGATGTTAGAAGGAATCTTGTGCGGGTCATCGGGAGGCCAGAGTGAGTTGTGATTGATGGGATCATTAGTCGAGCTTTATGGATATCAAGGATGTTCGTAAGTGCCAAAAAATGGAAATTGTGAGTTGCCCCCAAATCTAACCAAGGAAGTATGGGCTGACTACTTACACCATAGGGTCCACCTCAATGTGTTACCGGGGAGGATAAGTGGGACTTTGATAAAAATTTCCAATAGGTGGAGGAGTAGGAGACATATGGTTGTCATCCATAGGGCATAGCTGTATTGCGGGGCGAACGGTTGGTTGCCCCCGTAGTAAAAGTTCCTCCCCATTCCGAGATGGAGGTTTGAGGGTGGGTTAGTCTAAATGGATGCAATAGAGTTTCCCGAAGGCATGCTACTACTTGCATAGTTTGGCAAAGTGGAATAAACCCTACACCTATATTTGAACCACTTAAGGAATAGTATTAACAATAGGTTGTCCCATTTGTCCTAAGGATTGCAGGGGAAGTGAAATTTTCCTTGCTACCCGCATGTCGGTACGTCTCGCCCCCTGGTATAATGGCCAAGGGGGTTTGAACTCAGCAGAGGGTTCCCAGCTAGAAAGGGTTGCTAAAAGGCACTCTGAAGTAGTCACACTCGTGGGAGGAGCAACCGTGGGTCCCAACGTGGTCATGGTAGGAGTAGATCCCGAAGGATTTGGTGAGCTACTGACGGTTGTGATGGTCATCGGGTTGGGATTAGGTATATGTTGACTACTGGGGTTACCAAGTGATGGCATAGAACCGACCACCGGCGGGGAGGGGATGATGGTGAACCGTGATGGTTGCCATTGGCATCGACCTTGTGGATGCTGGTGGTAGAAATGGATGTTTGTGCGGCGAAGACATATCTTGGCACGGTGGAATCTAAACTATATACGGGCCCTAATGGATCGGTGAGTGGAGGATTGTAATGAGGTACAACCCCTTCTGTGAAAGGGTCCTCCGGAAATTTCGTATGATATGAGGCTATGTAGATAAAATCAAGATTTGTCGAGTGAGATCGCGCTCTTCAGCAGACATCGGAGTTCACCAAGGTTTAGTTCTTTCCTCGATAGTTAGAGGAGGTAGACCTTCTGCCGTCGTCGAGACAGAGACGACGTGGGTTGGATGATGCCACGGTGACCTGTTTAGTTTTAACCAATTTTTAGTAAAATTTTGATGTATTATAAAGTCTCAATGACAGTAACCACAAACCTAAAGGACTCTCTAAAAATCAACTCGACAGCGAGCGAGAATAGGGTGCCCTGTACGAGTACTGCCATTTTTGGTGATGAAATCCGGTATCACAATAGTATACAAAGAGGGTTGAGTCGAAAGTATGAGTTACGGTCACTCTAGATATTCGGTTGAACCTTAGGCGATAGGTGTAAGCACTCTCGTGAAGACGAGTACCCTCATAAAGACCGAAGATAGAGTGGGTCCATCTAGTTTCGAGTACCAGAGACAACTCTGTCCCGGCCTCACCTTGTGTAAGTCCCTAAAAAGTATGGCTACTAAAGATACCTCAAATCATGGGGACATCATCGGGGGGTCCACGGTCAAGGATAGCATGCTATATGGACGAATACCTAGATCCCCGATCTAGTTTCGAAATCCCGAAGGGAACCCCAATATATAACACACCCACCGGATGCGGTCGAAGGTGGGCTACCTTCTTATGCACCCAAGTGTTGTCTCGTCGGCTGAGCTCCGGTAAAGGAACGGTCCCGAGAAATATGAGTGCGGTAGGGATTTCGCTCGTTAATGACTCTAGTTTCAAGTTTTGAGATCTTGGGTGATTTTCTCACTTTCCCTAACCCAAGATCCTAGCATGAACCACTCGTTTGTGTGAGCTCAAAAAAGAGTAATGTGATTGATTTTATTATCGCTTGATTCTTAGTGTACTTGATTATTACTCTTGCGGAGGGGGAGTGGACGTATGAAATGTAATGAGACTACTTGACTCAAGAAACCATGCAAAACATGTCTACAATATTCAATTCGATGAAGAGTATTTCTACAAGGAGAGGTTTCTTTTCAACATCCATGCACTAACATTCAAATAGCATAGTTCAAATTTAAAGATTCATACTTCTATATACCTTTCTTAACGGAGTCTATGAGCTGAAATTTTCGAATAAACTACAGCTAGATACGAGAAAAATTAAAAGAAAAATTCTTCTCTAAAAAATTAAATGCTTTTGACACTAAATTTTCAAACAAGAGAAAACAAACAAAAATGCGCTAGTAGCGAAACAAACACGGGATTCGATCAAGGAGAGATAGCGGTGGCCAAAAAACTGCACGGCTAAAAACACAATCACAAACGATGAACAACAAGTTTTAGGTGCAGGTAACATGCTAGTCCTGCGTGAAATAGAAGGTGTTAATCCAGGAGACTAACGCATGTGTATTTAGCGAGAGGAAGTGATATAATCAATGGAAAACCTACGGAGGTGGCATTAGTGTTTGGTCAATTTAGTGTGTCCTAAATTGCTGCATTTAATTGTCAATCGAAATCGTAAGCTGATGAACGCGGCGCACTATATGTGCAAGATAACCTCTTTCTTAACCCTTTTGTCGTTTATGGTCTTTCTAAGGTGAAAAGTGAAATTTAAAGTGAAAAAACAAGCTTGATTTGATAATTGTTCAAGGAAGTGATATCCCCTATAATAATTTACCAATCTCAGTAACTTTAAAAAGCAAATTGAAATTACAAATGACAAAAGAAAGTAAATCATGAAATGGAAAGTCTCTGTTAATCTAATGAATCAAAACAAGAAAACTAGTGAATATGAAAACTAAACTATTCTTCACGCTAAGCTCGAACACAAAAAGAAACTACGCTTATGGAAATTCAAAATTGCAATGAAAGAAATCTAAATCGGATTACATCAATTCATTTTTTTGACCCTTCATCATTGAGACTCACTATGACTTGCGGAAGTAATCATAAACAACTTGTGTGAACTGATATTTAATTTTGCGAAAGGTAAAATACTAAAACGCATACACACATGATTCAATCCCTGCGTCACCAGTCCATTTGTGGCTTTCGCAGAAAAGATGTCTATACATGATTCAATATATCAAGTTTGCCGGAAAAGAAACTAATACTAAACTACACACTTCATCATGCAGGCCCTCACGATCGGTCCATTGTGGCTTTCGGAGGCGAAACCGAAAGACTGTAAGCGACGAACCTGTATCTAATTTTGCGAGAGAGAAACTAATACTAAACTACATCTCATCATACGATCCCCTCACCATCAGTCCGACTGTGAGCTTTCGGAGGTGGTCCCGAAGACACTATGAGTAGCTTAATATGTTTAATTTTAACTACGAATCCGGATAAACAAAACCTGAAGTGCACAAAACAAAGCGAAGTTAAACAAAGAGCGTGAAAGAAAACTAGTGAGTGAATAATATCAGTTTCATATCATTACAAAATACTATAAAAATGCGGAGATGCATCTACCTAAAACACAGACAAGAAAAAGCGCGATATGTTACTTATAAAAAACATAAAAGCGAGAATGCAATGGAAATTACAGAAATGATGGGCAGAGAAATGCAACATACTAAAACAAATATGAACATGTAATGAGTTAGTGATACGATATTTACTTAAAGAGAAATGAAATGATATATATACATTAATACACAGAACCTCATTGGCTTCGGGGGCCTCCTCACGTGACTGCGGTATGATCTTCAAACACGAATTAAGTTATAGAAACGAGTTCTTCACATTAAAAAGAAATCATCTGAGAAATGGTGGTATTACGGCTCAAGCAGGCATAATCACCACATAATGAGGCTCATGATACAACTATGAGATATATCAACTAACAACTATCAACTCCCTATTCACCTAACTCTACGTGCGTATGCAAAGCGCTCTTTACAAGACAATGAAAATAGCTTCATCTCCTAAGTTTATGATAGCGAGACACATATAGACCACTAAGGCCACGGATTTAGGAGTATGGCCATGTTGGAAAACGGATATGGAAGGTGGGCGCTTAAATTCAACTCCGAACTTTGCACGGATGTCAATTAACTCTCCAGTAAGCTTGGAAACGTCGTATGGATGTTTCTATGCCACGAAACGAGAGTCAGTGACATAGAACTCCACGAGTTGACTTTGCCCACGTGGATAGCTTTGATTGCGGCTTTTCATGTAATTTATTGAACCAATAGGACACGAACCATGTCCTTGTCATTCTTAGTTCACTCATGTGGCTCGTTTCCTTCGCTGGCATCACAACATTGATTTCCACAAAATAGTCACAGGAAAGTTCGTGGCTAGTATGAGAGAGAAAGTGACAAAGTTTCTAATTTGTGGGAATAAAAATCTAAATCAAATAGAAAAGCACACAAACATAATTAAAAACCATGTTAGAATGCCCTTTTGCACATGATATTTGACAATTTTGGAGGTTTAGGTGAGTGAAAGAGATATGGAAAAGTGTATGGAAGAGAGACAAATTCGGGACTCAACATACGCACTGTGAAGGTAGTTGCATGTCCTCATGCAACCAAAATTTTCGACACTCTTTGTTCAATTCATGTGCCTTGATACTTCAGCCAACACATCTAAACCTTCTCTTCTTCTTTGATGCTGCATCATTACGGGTTTCTTCATGAGGCACACAATTTGATATTCATAAGTGCTCGCTCAATTTTTGGCATTTTCCTTTTTAGCTTCTTATTTTTTCTTTTGCCAAATACCCAAATGTAATATCAGTATTGTCATGGATAATCTTGTCCGAGTTTTGCCTTGCTCTTTGAGTGTTTTTCATTTTCATTTTTTGATATGCTTGATTCAAGCTCATCCAAAAAACTCTCTCGCTTTAATGACTTGAACCAAGTTATCCCTGCAATGTGGGAGGCCTGAATAGAAGAGGTGCTTGGACTGTGCATTGCCTTCTCCAGGGGATTCTATATAGTCATAGACCTCCTACTGTTTGGGGTCTACTTCCAGGTGTCTTTTTCATTGGACCTGCCCTCGAAAATGCGCAAGGGAGAATTATGTTCAAAAATTTGTCAGGCAGAGAACTTTCCATCAATATCTTTGAGAATCAGATGGAGTACGCTCATTGTCGATTGGGAGTGACAGGAGTCGGGTTCACTAAACGGCATGGACTGTAGTGGGTTGAGACATTCAGAATGTCTCTTCACCCAAATCAATGAGGCATGAGGACTTTAATTTGTGTTTTTCTCGGTTTTCCCTTAAACTCCGTTGCTTCTCCTCACTTCTGCTGTGGTATATTACCCTTTGTTCTCGGTTTCTGTTTTTGCCTTTTTAGATAGAGATCATTTCGTTTTTGAAGAAAAATTAACTCTCGGATGAGATCGTGATCTTCCTCTCGGACAGAAGCTTTTATGGACGACCTCAACAATTTCTTTCCCTTTTGATATTATTGGCTTCTTAATTTTAATTTCCTTCTTCTTCCTTTTTACCAATCTCTCTTCTCTATCATTTTTCTTCATAGTAATAGTAGAAGTATCTTGGATTTCATCTCATCGTTCTTTTTCCTTCTGCATTTCTTTTTCCTGCTAGTCTGAGGAACTTCTGTGTAGGAGCAACCTGGGTCTCAACATCCATTTTTCTTTTCTTCTACTCCTTCTAATTGGATTGCTTCGAATTTCCCCAAGGGTTCTTCAAAGAAGTTTCTCACTAAAAATTGTTCCTATGTATCTTTTCTTTCTTTTAGCTCCTTTTCAATCAAAATTTTTATAAGCCCATGATGATATAAATGAGGCTCTACATCTCCTGAGGTGTTTTTGCAGCACCTGACCACTTTTCTTCAAGCTATTGAATAGGAAATAAAGAAGATTGAAGTTTGGTTTTCAAGAAATTCATCAATATCTCAGTATGATACATGTACATAGAGCCAAAGCGTCTTTACATGTGAGTAAATTTCTGAACAATGAGTAATAAAGTGGCCCATTCATCTTTATTGGCATGCACTTTGGAATTCCTCTTTTGAAAACAAGTATATCCATACCTTGATTTCTCGGAGGATTGTTCTCCATGCCTCATCACCGATACTTTTGTTTTTGAACCACCGTTCTCCTTCCCCGAAGAAGCTTCCGCGAAGCTGCTGCTATTGATGCTTCATTAACCAAAAACTTGAGGTCTCCCACTTTCTCGCTTCCGAGCCATCAAATGACTCTTTGCAAACGCTTTGGTAATTTCTCTGCGTAGTAACCATTTTGAATTTCCGAATAAAACGCGGCCCATTTAGCTTTTCTCAACATCTCTTTTGCTTGTGGAAATCCCTCTATGAACTTCGGTCCTTGCCGCTTCGCCTTAATAATTTTCCCATTTTACTTCTCCGTGCTTTCCCACGATGCACTTCTGTGAGGGTTTTAAGCGGAAGTGGAACGATGGAATACACGGAGTCGATGCACAATCTTTGTGGGATGTTATCACAAACGGAAATGAGCACCATACATAAAATGGAATAAGCTGATGGGTGAATATACGTGGAATGAGAGTGAGTAAAAGGAACGGAATGAGTGAAACAGTGAATGAGAATGAGTAGAGTGATGGTTTTTAACACGACGAGAGAAACGACAAAGAAGTTAACAAAGTGTAAAGTAGCATTCGGCGCATTTTGAATTTTTGGTGGTCGTGTCATAAATATGAACACGTTTCAATCAATGATTATGGAGTTATGCGGCTTTGTAAAGAGTCTCTTTGTCAACTCAAATACGTATCATTATCTTCGGTGGGCTATTTGAACATGAGTAAGAGTCGGAATTTTCAATAATGAAGCTGAGTTTGTGAATAAATGCAAGAGGACAACATAGAGATCGTGGAGGGTTACGGCGTCAATATAATCATTGCGCGTTATGGGTAGAGTCTCATAGTTTAAAATTACATAAAAATGTGTCTTTTATACTATTTGAAATAAACTTTATTCATACCTTTGGAATCCTTGCTTTTGCCCTTGGTCTTCAGTCGATTGATTCTTCATTAGTGTCTTGAATGTCCCATTGATCCTCTCTCGTATTTTTATTTCATAATTTTATGAAAAACACTAAATTTGACATTCTTTTGACGATAGTAGCAGTGGGTAGCGCTACATCGCTGCGGCACGAAATCGGAGTCATCATGAAGCAGAGATGTCGCATGAAACTCGACACAACTATCACTTGGTTGAAATAGAAATGAACAAATGACAAATGACCGGATGGAAATGGTCGTAAAAAGATTTTTATATAGATGGAATGGATGAGATGAAGTGGAATGCAGTGAAAATGAAAATGAAATGAAATGAAATGAAATGAAGTGAAATGAAATGGAGTGGGTGGTGAGATAAAATGAAATAAAGAACAGAATTTTTTTGGAAACATGTGAGTGTCGGTGTCCTTGATTTTTCACCCATATTTTCTCGTATAAGAGCACCAATCGATGATTGGTTTCTAGAGCTTTATACCATCTTTCTTCTTTTTTAACTTGAAAAACAAAAACTAGCTCAGTAGAGAAGAAGGATTCTTTCAGTACCCATTTTTCATGTGCGAGACACTTCTTGAAACAACTTGACAAAATCCTCTTTAGAGAGTGGCTTATGATAAACTTTCAATCTATGGCCATTCACTAAAAGAGGATTTTTGAAACTCATCAATGGTCTTGATTCTCACGGCTCCATTGTTAAAGACCTTGTCAATCTCATATGGCCCAAGCCAATGAGTGCGAAATTTCCCTTGAAAGTCTTTAAACCTGGAGTCAAATAACAAAAGCCCAATATCCTTCTTGAAACTTCTTCTCTTTTGATATATTTGTCATGTACCACTTAGTTCTTTGATATTGAACTAGATCGGTTCTTAGAATTGCTTCTTGTCTCGATCTCATCTAGCTCATTCAATTGCTCCGTTCCCATGCTTTTGAGCTTCTGTAAGTCCATTCCCAACCCAAGACTCCGCTATCTTGAAGGTCTTGACTTGTGAACTCAATGGGGAAAAATATTTCTTTCCCATAAACAAGTTCATAGGAGAATGTCCGCTTGTATTCCTCCATGTGGTTACAGCAGGCCCACGAGCCGAAGCCTATCCGCCCAATCTCTTCTATGTAGATGACAGCTTTTGGTGATGATACTTTCAAGAACTTTGTTTGTGGACTCCCACTTTGACCATTTGCTTGTCAGGATGGTAAGGAGGTAGATTTTACCGTGCTTGATTTTGTATTCTTCCATCAACTTCTCCACCAAATTTGATGTGAATTGGCTCCCCGATACATACAATTTCTCTTGGAACACCAGCGAGTAAAAATATCCTCATAAAGAAAAATGAACAAACTGAATTTTCGTGAGCAGACACTAATGCTTTAGCTTCTACCCATTTAGTAACATAATCGGTGCAAAGCAATATATACTTCTTTTGCTTCGATGGTGGATTAATCGGTCCAATGAAATCTAAAGCCCATTTTTCAAAGGGTTCAATGAGTACTGTGTTTGCAATGGCATTTCATTTGAAAGGGTAGGGTTTCCCTACTTTTCGCAGCTATCACACCTTTTGACATATTGTTTTGCATCTTTGAAGAGAGAAGTGCCAATAATATCCCAAGGAAAGGATTTTATAGGCCGTCCTTTTGTCCGCAAAGTGTCCGCTGCATGGTTCATCATGACATGTCTTAAGAATATCGAGGCATTTCATCTTCCCCGACACATCTTACGATCACAAGATCATGCTCTGCTTTAAACAATTCTTTAGAAATCCATGAATATCTTGAACTCTCCGAATAATTTTTCGTTTTTTCTCTTGAAATAAATGTGAAGGTAGTTTCTCACAGTAACCAAATAGTTAGCAACATTGTCATACCAAGGGGTCTTAATAGTTACGCAAACAAATATTCATCGGAAACTTTATCTTCTACGTGGAGAATCTTCTTTAGTATTTTGAATTCTGAGACAGAGAAATCAGCTACGTATGTCTGTTTCTACGGTCCATCTAACACGATAATATTGAATTCTTTGGCAAAATTAAAGCCATCTTGTCACTCTCGCCATTAGTAATGAGGTTTGTTCATTAAATATCTAATTGCGGAAATGGCTCAGATGTGAATATAAAAGTTTCATAGCTCGTTATGTAATGTCTAAACTTATTAATTGCATGAACAACGACTAAGAATTCTTTTTCAGGTCCTGATGATAATTCAACTCAGTGAGGTCAAATTTTTCTTTCGTGTAATAAATGGCATAAGGAATTAAATCTTTTTTGACCCATATGAGCTCCAAAGATGCGTCTAAGATATCACATCTGAGAAATATGGAAAGTAAAGTTTCCAATTTGGTCCCTCTCAAGACAGGTGCTTTCGAGATATTCTTGTTTTCAAAGTTTCAAAAGCGATTGACTAATCGGGATCCCATTTAAATTCACGCTCTTTTTGTAAGCAACTTGAAGAGTGAGATGCTATTTTAGTGAAGTTCTCTATAAATCTTCTATAGTAAATCGATGAAATCTAGAAAACTTCTAACATCTCTTTGACAATTTGGAATGAGGCAACTCTGGAGATGACTTCAACTTTTGATCTATCAACTTTAATTCCATCTCCCGAAATATGATGTCCTAAAACAATCACTCTAGTAAACATCATAAAGCATTTTTCATGGCTTAATGAAAGGTTTGTTTCTTTACATCTTATGAGAACTTTTTCCAAATTTTCTAATGCCTCTTCAAATGAATTACCATAAAGCTGCAGAAATCATCCATATAAACCTCTACACAATCATGGATTAGATCGTGAAAAAATTCCTAGTGCTTGCTCTTTGGAATGTTCTGTGGTGCATTACATAACAAAAAGGAAGCACCGGTAGGCAAAGTTCCCCATGGACAAGTAAATGCGGTCTTATCTTGATCTTCGGGTGCTACACGAATTTGATTATAGCCACTAAAACCATCCAAAATGAAAAGTACTTTTTACCGCCAATGTATCTAATACCAGAGATCAATAAAAGGCAAAGTGAAAGTGATCCTTCAAAGTTGCTTTGTTCAACTCCCTATAATCAATGCATACTCTCCATTTACCATTCTTTTTAGGTACCATAACCAAAGGAGAAACCCATCGGCTATCCCAAAATTGGATAAATGAAGTTTATATTTGAGAAGTTTTTGGAGCTCTTCTATCACTATCTCCCTCAAGATTTGGATTCATCCTTCTTTGAGGTTGTCCCTGATTGGTCTCACAGTTTTCCTCAATATAGATATGATGGATGCAAGTCTTAGGATCAATACCCTTCATGTCGGGTATATTCCCATGCAAATGCGTTAAGATAGTGTTTTTGCAAGATTACGGTTAGTTCTTCTTGTTGTGACTTCTCGAGATGTTTGTTGATATTTAATGTCTTTTCTGGAAAAATCTCAAAAAAGCAAGTGCCAAATTCTTCCTACAGAGTAAAGAGACATTTGTCTTGATGATAAATATTCTATGTCGATTCCAGCGAAAATTGTGGGGTCATATCTGCAAAGTTATCTCAAAATTTTCTAATGTGTTCGTAATTTGACTATCCCCACTAATCTCGAAATGGTAAAGACAGGGTTGTATAGTGTTCTCATCATCGACCCATTCATTGTCTCCTATTTATCGTAATTGCTCTTTCATGGAGGATACAAATTGAATTTCTTTGTCGAATTACCATTAGAAATGTACATGTCTCCCTGATGATCCACAACTAATAAAAAGCACCAGTACTGTAGCCATGAATCTTCCCTAGGATAATTGGATGTCCTCCCAGAATTGCTTTGTGAGCTCAAAATCATAAAGTCTCATCGGATATTCCCAAGAATCTAAGGAGGTCGAAATATCTTCTAATACACCATCCGGTTTAATAACCCGATCGATCTCAAGTTGCAATAAGCAGGTGTAAAAAAGAAGGTTAGGAAGTTTTAAGCCCGTCCCATAGTCTCGTCTCACTCATAATGTTGATAGCAGCCCCTAAGTCAATCAATGTGTTTGGAATTTCTATCCCATTTATATGTGTCTTGACAATTGGACTTCAGGATCTACATACTTTCGCATGGCAATTTTTTCCCATCATAATGTACGCAATCTTTCCTACTGCGTGGATTCTTCTTTGTGTCCTTTAGCTTTCTTCCGGTCTTTTGAAACTCAACTCCTTTATGGTTTTTGCTAGAATAGGAATTTCTCTAATGGCTTGTAGCTAATGGAATCTTGATACAGACTATTCTTCAATTCATCTAGAAAGTCATAGTTAGGCAACAAAATTTGTTTTTTCCACACCTTATCAATTTGTAGTCTTTCCGGAAAAGGAGGTGTAGATGAAGATACATGTTGCTCGAACTATAGGAGTTGTGGATGCTAGCTTTTCTTTTTCTTTTTGAATTTTTGAATTTTGAAGAGATTCTTCCTCAGAATCCTTATTGACTTGAAGAGAGTCCTCCTCAGAGGTATCTTGCTCTATGCATGTCATTTTTTATATTTTTTTAAATAAAAGTTGGGCTAATAATTCTCTTTCTGATCTTCCAGATCACACTAGGTGCAAGAAGAGAGCATACTTAAGAAATTACTAAACCAATAACTCTCTTTCTCGATCCTCCAGCATCACACTAGGTGCAAGAGGAGAGCATACTTCAAGAAGTTATCAAGTTTTTCCCTTCTTTTATGATTTTATGTGTGTGTAAGAAATTGGTTACCTAGCATCACTTCCCAAGCACGCGGCGCCAAAATGTTTGGTCAATTTAATTAGTGTCCTAAGTCGCATTTAATTGTCACAATCCGAGAATCGTAAGTCGATGAAGTGCACAGCGCTTTATCATGTGCAAGATAACCTCTTTCTTAACTTTTGTCGTTTATGGTCTTTCTAAGGTAAAATGGAAAATTTCGAAAGTGAAAACAAGCTTGGTTATAATTGTTCAAGGAGTGATATCCCCATATAACAATTTACCAATCTCGTAACTTTTAAAAGAAAATTGAAATTACAAATGACAAAGAAAGTAAACTACATGAAATGGAAAGTCGTCATTAATCTAATGAATCAAAACAAGAAACTAGTGAATATGAAAACTAAACTATTTCTTACGCTAACCGAACACAAAAAAGAAACTACGCTTATGGAAATTCAAAATTGCAATGAAAGAAATCTAAATCAGATTACATCAATTCATTTTCCGACTCTTCATCATTAGACCAAACTATGACTATGCGAAGTAATCATAAAAAAACTTTATGTAAATCGATATTTAATTTTGCGAAAGTAAAAATACTAAACCATACACACATGATTCAATCCCTCGCCATCGATCCCAAATTTGTGGCTGAGGCAATTGAAGATGTCATACATGATTCAATATATCTAAGTTTGCTGAAAAGAAACTAATACTAAATTACACACTTCATCATGTCACCCCTCACCATCGGTCCCGATTTCGTAGCTTTCGGAGGAACGAAGACGCTATGAGCAGCTTAATATATCTAATTTTGCGGAAAGGAACTAATACTAAACTACACATCTCATCACATAGCCCCTCACCATCGGTCCAATACAGTGGCTTTCGGAGGTAGGTCGAAGACACTATGAGTAGCTTAATATGTTTAATTTTAACTACCTAACTCGTATAAACAAAAGCTGAAGTGCACAAAACAAAAGCGAAGTTAAACAAAGACTCGTGAAAGAAAACTAGCGACGAGAATAATATCAGTTTCATATCATTAGTAAAAATACTATGAAAATGCTCGGTCGTCTACCTAAAACTCGACAAGAAATCAATCAAGATTTTTAACAATCATAAAAACATAAAAAGACAGAAAGAATGCAATGGAGATTAGAAATGATATGAACGAAATAAAACAACTATGAAATATGAACATGTAATGGGTTATGATACAATGACTGCGTTTAAAGAAATGAAATGAAAAATATATACATTAATACAGAACCTCGCTGAGCGAGGTCTCTCATGTGATCTACGGTATGATCTTCAAACACGAATTAAGTTATAAAACAGAGTTCTTCACATTAAAAGAAAGTCATTACGAAAGTTGGTGGTATTACGGCTCAAAGCGACGTAATCACCACATAACAATGAGTACGCACACTCAACTTAACGGATATATCAATCTAACAACTATCAACTCCTATTCACTAACTCTACGTGCGTATAGGCAAACACTCTTTATAAAGCACAAAATGTATCGTCTCCCGAAGTTTATGATAGGGCCCAGCGACGTAGACCACTAAGGCCACGGATTTAGAGCATGGCACATGTTGAAAAACGGATCTATGGGAAGGTGGAGCGCTAACATTCAACTCCAGAACTTTGCTGAGATGTCAATTAACCTCAGTAAGCTTTGGAAACTGCCGTATGGATGTTTCTATGCGTCACAACGAAGTCCAGCTGACATAGAACTCCCACGCGTTGACTTCCATGTGGATGGATTTGATGCGGCTTTCTCGACGAATTTACTTTGAACCAATAGGACACGAACCATGTCCTTGTCATTCCTAGCTCGCCCATGTGGTCGTTTCCTTCGTTGACACTTTGTAACATTGATTTCCACAAAATAGTTGTGGAAAGTTGACGACGCGTACACGGAAAGTGACAAGTTTCCCGCAGTAGTATGAACAAAATCTAAATCAAATAGAAAACACACAAACATAATTAAAAACCATAGTTAGATACCCTTTTGCACATGATATTTGACAATTTTGGAGGTTTAGTGAGGTGAAAGAGATATGGAAAAGTGTATGGAAGAGAGACAAATTCGGGACTCAACAATTAGCCAGGGTAAATTTCTTCAAATAGTAAAATAGCAAAATCAGATTGAACTCGCGAGCTTTTGAAATGTCTACCGGGCATAAAAACTAGTCGAAGGGTTTGTGAATAGAGGAAAGAAGAAAGGAGGAAAGAAATATTTCGGAAACTATGGGGAAACTCCCCAATGGAGTTGTTATTTCTACTGAGGGTAAAATTCTTGGGTTTTTTGGTTATCGTATATCCCTCTCGAGGGATTTTCAGTGCCTGGCAAGTGCACAATAAGATTAGACTGTATAGTTCACAAAGATGGAATATACATGTTCATATTAACTTAAAACAACTTGATAGAATAAGCTATAATATTACCTCTTTAATGATCTTGGAGTCTTTGGAGAGCACTAGCGACGAAGAAATGATTCTTCTTCACCGGCTCCAAATCTTGGTCCCTGCAATCAATCAAAGCACCCGTGTAATTTCTAACATAACATACATTTTCTATCAATTAAGCCAATATATAATAAACATTTAAACTATGCACATCTAAGCCATTCATCTCGTGCTATATAAGTGATTAAATAATAATGACCATATCAACGCATAGAAATGGACAAAACAGATATAGTTCTATTGATTTATAAAAGGAGGATTACAACCTTCTGGTTGCACCAAGCCCTCCTCACCTTCTAATCTTCTATCTCTCAAAGTGGTGATGTCTTGATCAACAAGTTCTCAATGAACCTCTTTTACCTTTTGACCTTCACACTACAACAATGATCTCTACTTCACAAGTATGCAAAAACTTTAGCAATCATTCGACCTTGAACC
The DNA here is from genome assembly GCA_034641835.2 of Pinus albicaulis. Taxonomy (NCBI): domain Eukaryota; kingdom Viridiplantae; phylum Streptophyta; class Pinopsida; order Pinales; family Pinaceae; genus Pinus; species Pinus albicaulis. Next base: position 1,329,135,048 of record CM076574.1, on the reverse strand, counting down.
AAGAGCCTTCAACTCCATTTGATAGGAGATGGAGAGAGAAATCATTGCCCTTCTCTTTCCACTCAGTTCTAAATAGAAAAACCAAGATGTTTCTCCAATCTCTATGCTTTTTTCCTTCTTTGAGAGTTTAGTTTTTTATGGCAAGGCCCAATTAGAGATCGATGATTTGCGATACATTTTTTTCATCGACTCTCTTGTGAGAAAAAAGTCGGAGATTCAAATCATTCTCTCATGAGTTTTTTCCCATTTCAAAATTAAAACACGGGTAACGCTGCCCTCTAGTGTAAACAGTAAGCGTTTTCCCTAGCCACTAACGTGACCTATTCATCGATCGGTTGCGTTTGCATAACACTCTTGTGTTGTTATAGAGAGGCGTTACCTTGGGCATGAAATAGGTTTAATTTAGGTCTTTTTATTCCTTCCATATTTGTCTTCTCTCTCGAGCTAATGAGGAGGTATTTTGACCGTAACATAGGGTCGAATTGATCCTCGAGAAGATTTCATTTCAAGATCCCATGAAATGCATAAATCTTATTTTTGATGATGGTAGCTCCCTCATGGGGAGGAGTACCAAGATGAATGATGAAGGAGACATCCACAATTGGTTGTGTGGACGTGGATGGAGAGAAAGAAGCAGAGAGCTACTTGCAGATCTATGACACCGAGTAGCAGGAGGCTTGGCTACGCTCGGTTTCTCTTCGAAAGAGTTTGGTCATCACTTCTTTCTAAGGATATGTGGCAGGATACTTGCATCATGGAGCGAGCAAAGAGTATGGACACATTGTGTTGACATAATATTCTTCATGTCAATCACCATGTTTTCACTACATGATCTTGATGATGGGAGTATAGAGATCCAATAAAAGGTTTTTGTTGCTTGGGATGTTCTTGAGAGAGCAAGGGAAAATTTTCTCTCACAGCTTTTCATGATGTTGCAGAGTAGAAGAGGGAGCACTATCATAGTGCAAAGGGTTACTCCATGACCTTAGATGTTCAAGAAGGACTTTCTTCATGGGAATGAATTCCTACATGTAGAAGCATTATGGGAGATTCCCTTTGACATTCTCGCATGTCAAATATTGAGCTATGTGTTGATGGGAGCCTATTTTCATAGGCCAACAGCAGTTGTCACTTTGGAGCTGGGATTTATTGATGTAGTATTCCCGTGATCACTTCTCATTCGATGCACTTGGTGAGCAAAGAGGAGGTGAAAAGATGAAATGGTAGATGGAGACATCTAATTATGTGGTGTGCTTTTCTTGACTTGGGTTTCCAAGAAAGAGAGAGAAGGAATTTCATGTAGCCCTTGGTTCATTCCCTTCGTGGGAGTGTGCCAAACTATTATTGAGGATTAATTCATGGATCCATGTATCTTCTTGCTTCCAACATATGGTGAGAGCTTTTTGTTTGCATCCTCTTACCATATTTTGTAGTGCATTGCTCCACAAGAGGGCAAGCTATTCATTGAGTCTCATGGTCTAAATTGGGGCCAAATTATATGATGGAGATAGCCATCTCTTATGTGGCCTTGGGCAAAGATGTTTTACCTACATGTATGTTCATTTGATTTATATGATTAACCATGTAACAAGAAACAATTTTCCATGTATTCTTCTAAAGTAGCAAAGATGTAAACCGCACTGTGAAGACTTGGGAAAACTCGTTGGTACTTTCTTGCATGACATAGAAATTTCAGTATTTCCTTCATGATGATGATAGTCATCTTCTCAATTGCTGATATTACTTTTATCTTGATGGGAGACGTGATGTTGAGTGAGGCACATGGTTTGGATGTGTCCTTTTGGGAAGTAGGTTCCCACATTTTATGTAGTACATGTTCTAATGGGAACATGGGAAGAGTCATGGCCACCAAGACCAAACACTTGCTTCTCTTGAGGTGAGCCATGTGTGTGATGGGATACCTTATGATGATACTCTCCTATCCATCACATATGAAACATTTTGGGGCTAACTGGGTTTACAAAGATTAGAGGGAGGACTCTGCGAGATCTACTCTTCATGATGCCACTGAGGGAAATATCCTTGCAGCCTCAAGATCAGTTTGCACTCTACACTTATCTTAAGTGGAGAGGAGGATAGCATGGGGTAGGCTATCTTATCTACCATATGCAGATTTTCAGCCCACCTATTTTGCGGGAGCTCAAGGTGGAGGAACATTTTCTCGAAAGGTGCCTTATCCGGGAGTAACTAGATTCTTATGGATGATAGCATGATTGTGGAGAGACACTCATCGGGGAGAAATTTTCCCCATGCTCTTCATCACTCCTACCTTAATGAGGCCATTGAGAGAATAAGAAGATCACCACTTGCACCTTCCATTTTCTCATGATGTACACTTATTATCTTACACTTGGAGGAGATCATTCGAGACATATTCATTGCTTATCATTTTCAGCCATGGTGGGGTCCATTGATGAGGCCACAAGAATAGGGAAGGAGAAGTTTTTTTCTACCCTCACGGTTTCTTGAGGACAAGAAACATTTTTAAGGGGAGGACTCGTAATATTCCTAACTAGCCCAAGCTAGTAGGAATATTTAATGTCATTTTATTTTTTATGTTTTATGAATAAAATGTAAAGGGGAACAAATAAAAACTCCTAAACATGAGAATAAATCAATGCCCAATGTGAATAGAGTCAAATCCGAGCTTGCTCAATAAAATCCACTGTATGTCAAACAGAGTTCAAGCTATTTTATCGGGTCAACTAGACCAAATCATAAGCAGTCCATATACAATGAACCTCCTAGATGATCAACGTAAATCCTATGAGGAGGTCATCCATGTGAAAAGGGACAAATGGATGAAGGTGGTTTAGGGTTTTGCAAACCATAATCTTATATAAGGAAGGGAAAGACTCAAGGAAAGGTTGTTGATGTTATTTCAATTTTTAGATTGCTTGAGCAACTCAAACTCTTTTGGTTGTTTAGCTAAGAGAGAGGGATTTCCCTATTTAGGAATTCCTCTTCTTCCTTGAGGGTATCTTGGAGGAGATTGTGGCTGCATTGATCCACTATCCGGCATTTTTTCCAAGCTTCACCTTACATTACGAAATCGCTGCTCATGTTGAGAGTTGAGATTTCTTGTGAGCGTCGCTAGAGTGGAATCATATCTATTCGGATATGAAGAGTTCTATTGCATCTTTTCAGGGTGGGAAGTCATCTAAACCATTCAGCGGGAGTGCAATAGCTATTTTTGAGCTTCATATTCTTATCTTGGAATGAGGCCAAAGTGTGCACCACTTCACCAAAGGCAGCTTAGCTCTGAAAAATGCATTATTTTGCAGCATAGTTGCAGATGTTTATTTGTCGGCGTTTGAAGAGAGATCTCCGTGAAAGGGTTCTTTTCTTTCATCGAGGTAGATCCATGGATTGGCCAACCAATCCATGTATTATTCACGATCTGATATGCTCGTGTGACTTATTCTTCAGAAATTTCTGAATTTTACTAGCAGATTCATGGTGTAGATCTCGGCATCTATACATTGTGCTTCACTTTCACTCGAGATCCCTAAGGGGAATGTACTTAAAATGGATTTTTTCATATATATCACATTTATATATATCATTTTTTTCCTATGATCTGTTATATATCTGAAAAATTAATAAAAAAGCTGCCTCGTATTTCTAAAAAATTACTCTATCCGGCTTATCCTTTGCTTCTTGTGCTCATAAAGCTTGGGTTTTAGGCCTTTTCTTCAAGTATAGATATGTATTTTTTTAATGTAAGATCCCTTTGAATCTTATTCTAATATTTTCATATTGTTATCTCTCGCATAAAATCACCAAACCCTTTATAAAATATTCTTCTAAGCTTCAAAGAATTTCTACATACATTAAGTCATGGGAAATCGTGGGTTTTTAAGCCTAGTTGAGGGAGGAGGAACTATTTAAATTAGATAGACTTATTTTTTTTGAGCTAAAATTTGGAGCATAGGTCCCTCATGACCTAATATAAAATAAAATCCCTCCATTTCTCTTATTTTTACGCAGATCTTTGAATATACTCATTTTAGGGCCAAAATCATCACTTTTCCCCACCTTTTTGCTTATAAAAACATTGTATAAGGTTGTTATTGTATATTTAACTGAAGGTTAAGTGTTTTGAAATCTATATCGGACATATTTTTTGTAGCTCCACATTGGTAATAACTCATATTATTCCCAATCCGTAGTTGTTCCCGAAAAAGGGATATTACGAGTTCGAGTGGCCCTGAGGTCGAAGTATACTTGAGCGACTTGTTGGAAGTCATAGTTATTTACGAAGGGAGAAGTTCCCCGGAGTTGGTGGTACTTCTAAAGGCAGTTAGAATCGAGCTATGAATGTCGGAATGGTGTGTGCATGACGTGAGTGAGATACTTCGACCAAGGGGAATGAGGGACTGCCGCCATGGGATAAAAGGTGAAATATGAGGGCGAAGTGGCAAAGGGAATTGTTTGCAATATTTGTACACTTACCAAAAGAATAAACTAATGGAATTTGGTTTGTACAAAACACATGAGACGGGTACCCCAAAAACATTGAAGAGGGTCGCTCACTGCTGGGTGTGAGGACGCGTGTTTTTCATTGGGGTAGGGGTCCCATTGGTTGGTCTCACGTGTGGGGTTGATTTCACAAATGGGATTATATCGATGGAGGTATGGCGGGCCAAATGAAATGTGTGAAGGTGCGCTTTCAATCTACTTGTACAACCCGATCGTTCGGGAAGGGGGTTGAGTTTGAACAGTGAACTTGACCTTATGCATGATATATGGATGGGCATGAGGTGCTTCTCAAAAATAAAATGCTATGGCTATGGTGTCACTTGTGGGGTGATGTATGGTCTACTTTGGATGACGATCGCCATGGAGGGGAGGCTCTACCAACCATCGTGGGCGTTTATTGTATGCGTGGTTAGGTGATGATAAACGTGGTCAGTATGAGGACCCTATGGTTTATTTCTAATGGAGAAATGGTGTCGGGATATGCAAAGTTCGACTCTATCATACCGAGGGTAGAATGATACCTGCTCCGAACTTTCAGTGAATGGTGCCGTGAATGGTTTATAGATTCTTCCCCGCAAAAAAAACTACCTCAAGTGAAAGAATCTTCTTTTCATCCAATATTATTGAAAAAACATGAACTTTAGAAAGGAAGATGGGAGGTTACATACTTGCACGGTGTTGAACATTTATTTTTTTCAGAGTGCGAATGTGTGGCATCGCCTCTGTTTTTTATGGAGTTTTGATCACCGTCGTTGCTTTGATCGGTGATCGGATACTCTAATCTCCAATTTTTTAGACTTGGGAGTTGTTGCTTGGGTCCTAGTTTTGATTTCAGTTGGGGTTGCCCCCAGACTAAGATTAGGGGGTAGGGAAAATTTTAAGAACCCCCCTAAATTTATATATATAATAAATGGGCGAATCCCCTTGATACATAAGAAAAATGGAAGGTGATTTTATTAATAATATAATATGTATATATAATTTTTGGCGAATCTCTCACGAGATTATATTATCTTGTAAAATAATGGCGAATCACTACTACAAAATGGTGAATCCTTGTCTAGTGGAGTTCGGGGTGTTGGTTCCAATGAATATATGGTAGTTGAACCAAGAGTAGAAGGAAGATAACCATCGAGACCAAGCATGGCTCATGGTGACTCGTGAGGGAAGTAGTTCTCGTGCAATTTGGAAAACACGTTCGTCTAGTTCTGCTAAGCGTAGTGTTGTTTCTCATGCTACTACTAGCACCGATATTGAGGTTGGAGAGGAGTTTGAGGAAGTATGGAAGGTAGATGTGGTGGAGAATTACAAAGAGTACCCCATGATGGGCTCCCATTTTTTCCCTTTGGTATTTGTGCTCGCAAGATCTTCTCATCCATTGAACCAACAATTAACCGTTCAACCAATAATCAACTTGACCGAGTTGATTATGTATGAGTCAACTTAGAATAATCTTCAAAACTATGCTTTTCACTATCCCATATTTATCACACTAATGTTACACAACATTGTACATTTGCACCCAACTCTCATGCATGCACACAATATTTTCATTAACATCTATAACCCTAACCAAGTGAGAATTGATCAACAATTTGCACCAAAGTTTGTTATAGTGTTGAAAGTTCATAAGAAATTTAGATCCATAGTACCTTAAATAAATTTTGAGATAACCTCCACAAAATCGACCAAAATAGAGAAAACTTGTGATAAATTTTAAACCTACAAAAATTAGGATTCATGTTCCTAGGAACGATCATAAGAAGTAGTTGGCATATAGGTCGATTTTTTAGCCTTGACACATTGATAATGAAATGGCTTAGGTCAAAACTCACACATTGAAAATTCATCAATGAAAAGAAGACAAGATCATTATGAATTACACATACTCCAAGATTCCTACCAAATTCTACTTAGTTGTCCCCAACTCAGCCTATACATAATCTTATAGTAAATTAAAATTCCACAAAAGCCTTCTTCACATGTAGCTAATAAATGGCCATTGGAAGAGCACTCCCTTGTATAATAGTAATAGTAGCAATCAATAGATTATTTCATATTGAACTTCATATCCATAGCGCTCCTATGTATTGTATGATGTATTCAACTTGCATTATCAAATATAGATAAAATCATACATTTGATTGATACATTTAAAACATACTTGTGCACAATGTTGAATGCAATGCCAAATCAAGGAGTAAAGTGGGTTTAATGTGTAATGATCTATAAAATAATGGAACATAGATGGAACATAGACTGATTTCATTTAGATATAGGTAACCCTCTCGAATGTAGACCATTCCTTGAAGAACATTTTTATCGATGAGGAATTTAATACAATATTCAATTTTCGAACTAAAAATAATATTTCTATAGATTTGTGTACTGGTAAACAATAAATAAAAAATTTAACTAGCCTTTGGGGTGGTCAATCTTTATAAATTTTATTTATACTTGCTTTACCATGTATATCATATACCTATCAATCACAAACATGAAAAGTTGTGGAATTCACAATGATAATCTGCTTTGGAAACACAACCAACCTTTATTATTACCAATATTAACTTTTATATAGTAGCACATATGTAGATAAAATTTCCAACTTCCAAAGATACAAACTTGCTTCTCCAACATGATGGCACATTCTTAACTACTAACATTTCTGATTGCTGAATGTAAGAAATCTTTCTAAGTACATCTAATCTACTCGTGAGGCTCGAACTCCTAAACTATGTTCTCTTTTACCATGTATCTATAGGTTGTAGACTTCTTCTTGTTTGAAGAGGAGTCGCTCTATTATCGTAACAACCTTCCCTACCTTCGATGCCTTGAAGGAATTGCAAATTGACTCATCGATGAAGACAAATTTTTGTTCTTGTCAATTAGAGTTGAATAGCTTCCCTATGCACTTAACACAAACTTTGACCGATAGGAAACATCCCACCCACCAACTATGAGGTCCCACGAAATTGTCTGCTCCCGCTTCGAACAATAGACAACTTGAATGTGAGAATTCAAAAAAAGAAAAATCCTAATCGCATATATCTTGAGGATTAACTCGATCTCAAATCCAACACCCATAAAAATTTATATCCAAAACTAAAACTCATCAAATTTGGAAGTATATTGGAAACTAAACCGAGGCAAAAGAGCTAAATTTGAATGTAGAACCGACACAAAATCTACAAACTTGAGCAATTTATGACGTACATTACCTCCACTCCCTCGATCTCAAGATTGAAATTCTCCCCGCTCTAATGGATAACTATATTGCAAGATTTTGAGGTCCAAAATCTACATCTTTGGTCCTCCTAAGCCCTCCCCATATCGTATAGGCACATTCTATGGAGATATAAATCTACAAGTAAAATGAAGTATTAAATAAGTTTCTAGTTAATTTTCATTGAATATATCCTTCATTCCATCATATATTATCGCTTCTTCAATTGAGGTTGAGCATATTTTCACTACATTAGAGAAGGAATTTCACATACTTGTAGAAGGTCTTTGTGACTTTTCCTTCACGTGCAATTACAAATTTTCTCTTGGTATGTTGTGTCAAGAAAGGGCTCAACATGTAGTACAATGCATTGAAATACCATGGGACATTGATGAACACCTAAAAATAGAGAGAATAATAATTAAGAGGTGATTTGTCTATTTGATAAATCTGGTTATAATATCCTCACCCTTATAGGGCCCAAAAAAAATCCCACACTTGAAAACCGAATATAGCAAAAGACTTAATTACATATGGAATACTTGACAATTAGAAAGATTGGAGAAATTCTTCAACATTTTCTATTTTGAAAAATATATTATCAACAAGAAGGATTGAGATCAATTCATGTTTGGAAATGGCTATCTTCATATGCAATGGTGGAACAATTAGAAATGCATGATCGTCTTAACATTGATTTCACTCCACATTATCTTCATGTGAAAAATTTGATCTAAGGTTTTCCAAGCATTTTTTTGAAAGTCCGATCAAATATCTTTCAAGTTTGTAAAGCAACATTGGCTCTATACATACATATCTATGTGAAAATAAATCTCATAAATGGGCTCTTGCTCTCAAGAAACCTATAACAGAGTTTCTAGTAGCTTGGTTCTCTAACTATCTTTGGAGCCTTGGATCCGACTTATTATCTACGTCATTATATAATTTCCATAGCATTGCATTTGGCATTGCCACCTCTATTTGAAGCGACATCACCACATTACACAAAATATCACATTATGAAATTACATCTTTCTAATGATCATCACATAATCCTCACTCTTCCTCACTCTCGCTCATTTGTGGCTACATGTCCCTCCAATGATCAGTGTCTACTCATTATAATGCCATGAGAATCAATGTAATGGTACAAACCACTACTTCAACGCCCTATGAAAGAGTTATGAAATACATTTCAAAAGATATCCAAGGCCCGCTCTGATCAAACCATTGATGATAGAATGTCCTCGGCTCGAAAATATCAAGAAGAGTGAATTTGGAATCCAATGTCCGAATTATTATGATCTCTACCTCCTGTTCTTTATTAAAGATAGAACTTTATTTTGATGAGTTGCATCACTCAATCATTTGTGGTTTAATTCTAAATTCAATCCTTGTTGCTAACTCGACACAAAATATGCCCACGTCATACCAAGTGATCGTTAGACAAAGCTCGATGGCTTAATAACTTGGTTACAATAAAAATAATTACATTGCATAATTTACATTTAGAAATTGTGCATAGAAATTCTCTCTTCAATGTCTTCTTCTTAGAGGAGGTGTGAATATTAATGAATTGCTAGGTCAGTATGAATACTTTATCACCTTTACAGTGAAGCAAATTTATTTATAGCAATGTAAAATGGTATTTAAGACTACATGTGCAAAAATAACAAGTACTTTTGGTAAAAAATTGTCTAGGATATGATTAAGAAGAAAGAGCAAATAAATTACTTCAGCTTGTTGCCACCATGATTCAAGTAGGTTCTATTGCCACTATGTTCCTATATATTTATATTCTTGCAGCAATATACTTCATGATAAAAGTAGGTCAGGGCTGAGTTCAATGCCCAACATCCATAATTAGATCATAGAATTAATTTAACCGTCTTATGACTAGTTAAAATTGCCTTTAGGTCGAGCTTGCTATAGTACGAAGAGCTCTTAAATAATAATTCTAAAATTTTATGAACCGTTGCTTCATATGTAGGTACTCTTCATGCAAAATTTTATGTACTTGAAGAAAAAAATTCAAATTGTAACTTTTCACATTAGTTGTTTCCACTATCATTTAGCTAAAAACAAGCCATAACAGAACATATTTGTTATGTCTTTTTATTTTATTGTTAAATATGATCTGCGATTCTAAGTTATTATTGTCATGTTCCCTTGGGGCATTCGTAGTATTAGTTTATCGTAAGCATAAACAAAATTTAACGCCACCAACATTAGTATATAGATCAATAATGGAGTTTCTAAAAATTAACCTCATACTCTAATTTCCATCTCTACTCTCATCTTTACTGCAATAGTATGTGTCTAGTACTGCCACTTGAATTTCATGATAGCTAGCAGCTTATAACTAAAACACCTTTGGAAAATAGCTATTATACCATTGTTCTACTCTACTCACTGCCTCTTGAAGACAACTAATTCACTTCCAAAACTTCTAGAGGGTCGTTTTAGGAATTACATGTTAAGAGAGGATTTTGATTTTCTTAATGTCCGAACAAAAAAAACTCCATTGACCACAATTATAATTCAAATTTTCATATTTAAAAGAACACCCAGCAACTAAAATTGGGTCTATGATATGAGAGACAGTTGAGATGGTCAGATGTTTGATTACGGTTGATTCAGATGGTCGAACGTTTGATTACAGTTTGATTTTACTGCATTTTGGCTTTCACAAGATTACTTTTTGAGTTTCCCTGAATGTTCCTTCATTTTCTTGGCATTTTCTAGGGACCTCGGATTTCAAGGAAGGATTAGAAAAGGTATCATTAACCATGTTCTTGTTTCCTATTGCAATGTCAAGTGAATTTTCATTTTTTATGCATATTTCAGTAGACCTCTACAATCTTCAAATTCATTTTCGAGATATCTCTTTCTTCTTACCATATTTAGATGAATTAATTTTATGACAAATGTCTCTCTTACATTTATTTAACATCTTCAAATCACACTCGGTGATTGGCATTATGCATAACGTTTGTGCCTTTGTGGAAGCTATTTACCATGCAATTCCTTTGCCTCTAGGTCAAATGATTTTCTCGGACCTTTTCATTCAATCACTTAGGGCGTTTACTCTCTGGGGATACCGTATTCATAGTATCAGTACAGGTTCCTTTGTTATGGCTGATCACACATATATTTCTACTCATATTCTTGGGTAGTTTTTATATTTTCTCTCTCATGTAAATTTTTTTGAATCATATTATATCTCCAATTCATCTTCAAGGGTTGCAGAATATGTTGGAGTAAGTGTTTCACGATCATATGGAAATGTAGTTTTAAAACAAAGTGGATGAGCTCAAGTATGTAAAATCATGTAGGGGTCCGAAAAGGATAGCTGAACTGCTACTGACACAAGACAATTGTTGTGTCAGAAATTTCATTTTTTCTTGAGGGAACAGGTAGATTATGTTGTTTCTTGTTATAGCTTGTCCCTTCTTTTTTCTTCATTTTTCTCCTGTGAATTTAATAACCACCGAGGCAGAGCTTGAATTACATTTTGATTTATTTTATAATATTTGGAGTGCATCTAATTGGATTATAAGGGATCCGGGATTATTGGCAGCCTTCCCAATTCTATAAGTATGTATGCAACCACTATTCACTAGTTTTTGGGGAAAGCATGTAGTTCTAAAATTGTGCTCTTGCTTTGATCGTAGACATGGTTTTGGTGGACCCTTGTTGGATCTCTTATATGTTTGGGAGCATTATGGAAGTAAGTACCATGGATGTTGCAATCTGATCTTGAATGTTCAGTCTATCCAAATTCGGGATGTTGTATAGTTAGAGGAATATTTGCATGCCACTTTGTCTCCTTCATTCACAACATTGTTGGACGGATGGTTGATGAGAGAATTTCTTGTCTCGCTAATAGCATGAATGGTGAAGTAGAAGTCCACCTTGGTTTAGAATAAAATTGACTTCTCAATGATTTTTTCACAACAAACACAGACTTTGATGCTTAACACTTGAACTCAAAAAAGAGTCACGATTCAATCTTATAACATGTCGAGTCCGGTTTAAGGTTTAAACCCCGAGCATCTTTATTTGTGAGAACCGTCAATCAAATATCGGATGATTGTCGCACCCTTTTGAAGCCACATAATCATTATACGAAATAATTTGAGGGGCTCCACCATTATTGCATCACACTTTACACCTATGATCCACTCTCGCTCGTTCATCCGATGGATATTGCATCACAATCTACATGTTGTTTAACGTTTTAAATCTACGTGAAAGGAATGGTTTTTGTGATGCCACGTGTCACTCATTGGGGTGTATCGCGTAGATTTAATGTTTACTGCTAACGACTCAAAAGATGTGCGATAACACTTCATGGTTTTCAAAAAAACCATTTACACTATTCCTTGACTCGTGGTTCCAAAAGCGTGTATTTTCACCATGCTTCCATCGTGCCTTCAACTCATGGTTTGACATGAGTGTGGTTCCAAATCACATGGCTCCAATGCGGGTTTAATTCGCCATATAAGCCATCACACCAATGTACAATATTGAAATCCTTATAACCATTTTCATTAAACTCATGGGAAATTGATGATCTTTAAACACCAAAGAGTCGAAAATATCGACTCATGTTTATCTGATCGAAGGTCAAAGAGAAAAAAAAGCAAAGCATTACAAAATTATATTACGGGGTATACCATTTCAATGGATAAGCGTGACAAAAGGCCACTGTACTTGGAATTGCAGTCCCTCTTTCCTCTTTCCCCGATCCCTAAATCTCCATGATTTTGTGTTTTGACAAATGGATTTATTACCTATATTCACTTCAATTGTCATTATCCGATGTCGACTCATTGCATGACATGATTTTATTGTTGGACTGGAATTGAAATTACAACACTATTAATCACTCTCTCAATTACCATTTTCAATGGGATAATCTGCCTTCTCCGTTAGATGGTATTTGTGACAAATTTCTATTGCTTTGCTCGCCCACCTCGGCAGTTTTGATCTAGGGGGCCACCTTTGTTGTTCGCCACTCGTATCTATTTGTACCATGTAAATTTCTCTCTTTCTTCTATAACTCGTTTGCACAAATGGTAGAGTATAATGGATAGGCAAGGACCGCTTTACATTCCCATTTAAAGGAGGAGGCTTTAATATATGCTTTTCACTCCCACTTAATTTCATTGGTTCTCGCCAATTTGAGGGAGGAATCTATACTTGAACTATGCGGTCCCAATTCTAGATGTTCCATTCGGATTTCCAGAAGATTACTTTTTGAGTTTCTTAAATGTTCCTTCATTTTTCTTGTTATAGCTTGTCCCTTATTTTTTATTCATTTTTTATTTTGTGCATTTAATAACCAGCTGAGCTAGGCTTGACTTACATTTTGATTGATTTTCTAAAATTTGGAGTGCATCCCGATTGGATTATAAGGGATCTAGGATTATTGAGCGACCTCCCCAATTCTAGAAGTATGTATGCAACCACTATTCACTGGTTTTGGGAAAGCATGTAGTTCTAAAATTGTGTTCTTGCTTTTGATCGTAGACTTGGTTTTTGGTGGACCCTTGCTAGATCTATTATATGTTTGGGATCATTATGGAAGTAAGTACCATGGAGGTTACAATCTGATCTTGATCGTCCAGATCTATCCAAATTCGGATGTTGTATAGTTAGAGGAATATTTGCATGCCACTTTGTCTCCTTCATTCACAACATTGTTGGACGATGATGGTGACAGGGAGAATTTATCATGTCGCCAATAAGACGAATGGTGAAGTAGAAGTCCACCTCGGTTGAGAATAAAATTGACTTCTCAATGATTGTTCAAAACAAACACGACTTGTTGGGAATCTCTTTTCTACTAGTTTAGGCACAATGTTATTCAATCTCCTCGGATCTTCAACTCTATTACATGCAAAATAAGTTTCTTCAAGACTTTCCATTAGCTTGGAGTTATTACGAGGGAATTATGATATATTTTCTTTCCGTATGGAATGTTGACACAAAGCATTAATTCTGGGTTTGAAAAGACAATTCACCTTCTTTGCAAAGCACTGGAATTTTGACTTTTGTAATAATCTCTACATTTAGCATCACAATCATGTAGCAAGCATATCAATACACAATATTTGTCAAATAAATGTATCTCCAACAAATCTAACATATAATGAATCAATTAGAATTACTAGTGTGCACATTTATATTTAGGAATAATCAAGCGAGTGATCTTATTAAAAAATATTTTCTACAAGAACCTCTTGCCTAAGACCTTAATATTTGCATATAACAACATTAGAAAGACAAAAATTTGTCACTTCAATCCAATACATGAAAATTAATCAACTCTCGCAAGAATGACACTAGTAAACTCATAAATAGACTCAATCACTAACACATTGATCTCTGCCTACACACTAATATTTTCCATCAATCTTGTATGAATTCATTGCAACCAAGCCTATCAACAACTAAATAAAAAACCAAATGAAAATAATCGGGTGAGTGCGCATAATGAAGTGTTCTTTAGGTGGAAAATAATGAACATTGTTCTGAGTATATAATAAAAAATTATCACACATTCCTTCAACCCTCCATGATCACTTGATTGGTAAAAAGAGTTTATCTTGTACATCATTTCCTTCTTTAGACTTGTGCTAGAACGAAGAGCGAGAAAAGACCAAAAGAAGAAAAATCATAATCCAAATCAATCCACAACTCTTACACACCGACTCGATTAGGATACTTGGTTATTTATATCTATTTTCCTTAAGAGTACCTTGAACAAACCCTGGGGGATTTATTGATAGTAATATTTGACAGATCAAATAGACATTGCACAACCTTTCACACATGAAGACCTTAAAAAATTCTAAGGTTATGCCCTCGAGATTTTTTGTTTTTTCTTCCCCTATGCATGATGTATGCACCTTGTCCATTCAAGAAGTGAATTATAATTTAGGTTTTTGCTCTATGAGGTGTGTTATAACTTGGGTTGTGTGTTACCCATTTTTATTTTTCATAACTTCACAGTTAAACTTCTCCAAACCTTGTTCAATATTTTGCAACTTCTCTAGACCTAGACCCTATCCAACCTCCCTGTAGCACTCTCGCAATAATCTTAGAAGCTATTCACCCTCTTCTTCAAGAATCATAAGCTTCTAAAGCAAAATAGGTTGCAAAAATTTGCCTCAATGTATAATTATTTCGCTGCATCTCAATGTCAATGAATATTATATTCTCTATAATAATTTGGAAAATTTTTTCCAAAAGAATGGGGTTGACAGGGGTCAATGAGCATCTCTTCAAAATGATTTGGATAGGATAGGACATAGGGTTTTTTTCCTGGTTACATGTTGTTTGAGGAGGAGAAATGATCGAGAGGTCACTTAGAGGCACAATAGGAACAAATAATGATACCAAATTTTTGTTTCGATTTTATGTATGGGTAAGCTTCATGACAAGTGGAGCATAATTGCATGTGGTTAAGTGCATCAATCCTTTCATGAAATAAATGATGTGCATGATGGATATGGTTGTTGTGGAATTGTTGGGAAGTTGAAGAGGAAGCCACATGGGGGGGATGATTGTACATGGAAGGTGGGAGGTGAAGAAAGGTTATATTTTTGGAAATGATTGGTCGACAAGTGAAATTAGAAGGGAAAACATAAGAGGTGGGGTGGATGATAGGGGAGGGAAACTAATATGGGGAAGCAATGGTAGTTTGGTTTGGGTTGGATTGAGAGGTAATGTTGGACTAATGACTCGTTGTAGAGAATATGATGGCATGCATTTATTCTATCCTTGTCAAGCATGTAGTGGCGTCATCATTGTTCCTTCTACACATTATTCACTCGGGGTGGTTTGCATAGCTACTCAAACAATAAATTTTCTGTCAAAATTAGAGGTGTAAGTGAATTAGGAGCAAAGGCGAGTTAAGCATGCATATGAAATGGAAAGTAGGCTATGGACAAAATAATTTTTGGTTTGAAGCAAGAAAAGACACTTTCTTTTTTTCCCAATTGAAAATTTACGTAAAATTAATAACAGGAAAGTCTAATGGTAGTGAGATAACAAAAATGTTTCTTCGTAAACAAATAATTAATATGAACAACTAAGAAATAAAGGAAAAATACATGTCATGTGCTAAGTTGAAAGAGTAGGATGTGTGTGGATATTGTTTATTTTGTTTTTTTGTGATAGATGCAATCTTTAATCTCTAGCATTAAACGAGACAATATTAAATTTGATAGAGGATTCCCCTGTAGAAATAGGAAATGACTGGATTATGTGTGTACTTGATAGAATCAATGGACCTGATTGCAGCATACATGTGAGGAACCAATGATCCATACATCAGGGTACACTACGGGAATTTAATGAAAGATAAGAGCAAAGGTTGTCTATAAGATGCTCCATCCTCAACAATATCAAAAATTTTGGCGCATCATGTAAACGATCATAATGACATATTGCCAGCATAGAGTATTGGTGATTCTATTGCTACCTCCAAGAGAAATGGTTGACAAATGGGTTCATTTATAATATCTTACGAAGGAAAATTCATCTTCAAGTGACTTAAAGGGTGCCAGAAATGTCTAGGAAATCAATATTGTCATAGCAGAGTTCAACATTATGTACTAATCTCTACATTTAGCATCACA
Source organism: Pinus albicaulis (assembly GCA_034641835.2). Classification (NCBI taxonomy): domain Eukaryota; kingdom Viridiplantae; phylum Streptophyta; class Pinopsida; order Pinales; family Pinaceae; genus Pinus; species Pinus albicaulis. The sequence goes on along the minus strand of CM076574.1, from coordinate 1,329,118,668 downwards.
ATCTTTGTATCAAGCATATCAATACAGAATCTTTGTCAAACAAATGTATCTCCAACAAATCTATCATATAATGAATCAATTAGAATTACTAGTGTGCACATTTATATTTAGGCATAATCAAGCGAGTGATCTTATTAAAATATTTTTCTACAAGAACCTCTGTCTAAAACCTTGATCTTTGCATATAACAACATTAGAAAGAAAAAACTTTGTCACTTCAATCCAATACATGAAAATTAATCAACTCCTGCAATAATGACACTAGTAAAATCATAAATAGACTCAATCACTAACACATTGATCTCTACATACACACTAATATTTTCCATCAATCTTGTATGAATTCATTGCAACCAAGCCTATCAATAATTCAATCAAAAAATCAGTGAAAATAACTGGGTGGTGCGCATAATAAAGTGTTCTTTAGCTTGAAAATAATGAACATTGTTCTGAGTATATAATAAAAATTATCACACATTCCTTCAACCCTCTATGATCACTTGATTGGTAAAAAGAGTTTATCTTGTACATCATTTCCTTCTTTAGACTTGTGCTAGAACGAAGAGCAGAAAGACCAAAAGAAGAAAAATCATAATCTAAATCAATCCACAACTCTGCACAATTTGACTCATTAGGATACTTGGTTATTTATATCTATTTTCCTTAAGAGTACCTTGAACAAACCAGGGATTTATTGATAGTAATATTTGACAGATCAAATAGACATTGCACAACCTTTCACACATGAATACCTTGAACAATTCTAATGTTCTCTTTCGAGATTTTTGTTTTTCTTCCCTAATCGATGCGTAACACACCTTGTCCATTCAAGAAGTGAATTATAATTTAGGTGTTTTCTCTATGAGGTGTGTTATAACTTGGGTTGTGTTTTACCCATTCTTCTTTTCATAACTTCACGAGCTAAACTTCTCCAAACCTTTTTTCAATCTTTTTGCAACTTTCTAGACCTAGACCCTATCCAACCTCTTGTAGCACCTCTGCAATAATCTTAGAAGCTATTCACCCTCTTCTTCAAGAATCATAAGCTTCCGAAGCAAAAAGAGGTTGCAAATTTTGCCTCAATGTATAATTCTTTTCCCCTGCATCTCAATGTCAATGAATATTATATTCTCTATAACAATGCGGAAATTTTTTCCAAAAGAATGGGGTTGATAGGGTCAATGAGCATCTCTTCAAATTGATTTGGGCAGGAGAGAACATAGGGTTTTTTTCCCGGGTACATGTTGTTTGAGGAGGAGAAATGATGGAGAGGTCGCTTAGAGGCACAACAGGAACAGATAATGATACCATAATTTTTTTTTCAGTTTTATGTATGTGTAAGCTTCATGAAAAGTGGAGCATAATTGCATGTGGTTAAGTGCATCAATCCTTTCATGAAATAAACGATGTGCATGATGGATATGGTTGTTGTGGAATTGTTGGGAAGTTGAAGAGGAAGCCACATGGGGGGATGATTGTACATGGAAGGTGGGAGGTGAAGAAAGGTTAGAGTTTGGAAATGATTAGTTGGCGATTGAAAATGGAAGGGAAAACATAAGAGGTGGGGTGGATGATAGGGGAGGAAGACTAATATGGGAAGGAATGGTAGTTTGGTTTGGGTTATATTGAGAGGCAAGGTTGGACTAATGACTGTTGTAGAGAATACGATGGCATGCATTTATTCTATCCTTGTCAAGCATGTAGTGGTGTCATCATTGTTCCTTCTACACATTATTCTCTCGGGTGGTTTGCATAGCTACTCAAACAATAAATTTTTTTGTCAAAATTAGAGGTGTAAGTGAATTAGGAGCAAAGCGTAGTTAAGCATGCATATGAAATGGAAAGTAGGCTATGGAGAAAAATAATTGTTGGTTTGAAGCAAGAAAAGGCACTTTCTTTTTTCCCAATTGAAAATTTCTGTAAAAGTAATAATAGAAAGGCTAATGGTAGTGAGATAAAAAAAAAAAAATTCTTCATAAACAAATAATTAATATGAAAAATTAAGAAATAAAGGAAAAATACATGTCATGTGCTAAGTTGAAAGAGTAGGATGTGTTTTTTTTTTGGATATTGTTTTTTTTTTTTTTGTGATAGATGCAATCTTCAATCTGTAGCAGCTGAAGCAGACAATATTAAATTCAACAGAGGATTCCCCTGCAGAAATAGGAAATGACTGGATTATGTGTATATTTGATAGAATCAATGGACCTGATTGCAGAATACAGGTGAGGAACCAATGATCCATACATCAGGGTACATTACGGGAATTTAAAGAAAGAGAAGAGAAAAGGTTGTCTATACAACGCTCCATCCTCAAAAATATCAAACATTTTGGTGCATCATGTAAACGATCATAATGCCATATTGATAGCATAGAGTATTGGTGATTGTATTTCTACCTCCAAGAGAAATGGTTGACAAATGGGTTCATTTAGAAGATCTTACGAAGGAAAATTCATGTTCAAGTGACTTAAAGGGTGCCAGAAATGTCTAGGAAATCAATATTGTTAGAGCAGAGTTCCAGCATGTCGATCTTAAAATCAATCAGCAACTATGATAAACACCTTTTAACTTCCTAAGTGTTGGTGCTAGCTCAGCTATTTACGGGAAATATAACAAGCAGGAAAAGACTTATTCGTGAGCTGATCCAGCTACAATAACTAGGTGAATCAATAGCCAGGAGTCACCAATCCATTGGTGTAAACAACTTTAGTAAAATAGTGAGAAAGAAGTGGCTCCAACATTTCCATATTTGCAGTGACATCTCCAATACTCACAGCAGAGCGAAGAAAGCATGCTCAAAGATATAAATGCTTCATTAGAAAAACACCCTAGAAATAATGGGCACAACACCCATTTGAGAGAAATTTTGTAATTCTAAAATGAACAAGGATTACAACAATCGAACCTGACTCAAACACCTGATTTAGGACTCAAGAAATAATTTCATATATTCAATGACTCTCAATCAGCTAAAGATATAAAAAATGACAACAGTTAAAAACATGGTGTAGATAGTAATTTGTCTTCTATACCTAACCTCGGAAAAAAGCTTATGCCAAAGGAAACTATGCCCCTGTCCTAGCAGAATTCTGTTGGAAATCTAAAGCAGCCATAAAAATTGCAACTGGATTTCCTGGTGAAGGAGGAGTCTGTTGCAATACTAAAACATATGAACCAGCTTTACGTTGAGCACTATCATCTGTTATAAAAAAAAATCTCCAAATTTTCAAGTCCTATCTTCCTTTTGATTAGGTCAACATTTTCCTGCAACACTTGCATCTCATCAAAAGGAAGTTTTACATCTAGGGATTTAGGGCCGACAGCAAGTGTTTCATCCTTTTTGAACTTCAAGAAAGGCATCACCAGTTTCAGAGTGCTGTTGCACATACATTCTAAGCCCCTTCCAAGCCCCAACCACCTCTCCGACCCGGTAAATCCAGTGAAATTTTTGTTGCACCTCAAACTTCCAAGCCCCAACCAGTGAAAAAATGGGGAAAATCACTCCAACACCTCCCTCCGACCCAGTAATTCCAGGCGAATTCCATTGAATTCTGCTCCAAACAAAAAAAAATTGGAGCGAATGCCATTGAAACCTGCTCCAAGCAAAGAAAATCGGGAGCGAATTCCATTTTTTTAGTTTTATGGGCATTTATTTTGGTGGGCTAATATTCAATAATTAATTATTTTTAAAATAATTATAGGTCTAAATTTATAAAACTATAGAAAATGGGTTTTATATAAAAAATTCGCCTTATCAAAATTTAAAACCCTTAAAATTCGCCTTTGGGCTAAAATTCGCCCCTAAAATTTTCCCTGTCAGGGGGGGCGTTGTCGGTTACTACCCCCTGTCCAGGATCTCCCTTTTGTTTGTTCCTTGGATTATTTTTGTAGCATATGGAGGATTTTTATAATTCTCCTGGTTGTATGGTTGTTGATGAGCCTAGGAAGGGTTGCACTAGCTTGAATGGTGCATTACGTTGTTCCATTGGTCCATTCTATGCGGGGAATGGGGGATATCAGTTCCCTTGTCCCAGGTTGGTATATGAGTTCTGGGGTGACTTTCATGATAGCTAGGTTGTGATACGTTCTAAGTATAATAGTATGAGCATCCAGGGTATTGATTACTGCTACCTAGGTGTCCTTGGGCCAAAGACCCGATCAAGCCATCTGCAGAATCGATGCGCATGGTGCTACTGCTGCCTAGGTGATCCTAGGTCAAAGACCCGATCAAGCAGTCTGCAGAATCTACCTACCTGGTAACTCCCTGACTACCATGGGTGTTACTGCTACCCAAGAGATCTTGGTTCAAAGACATGATCCAGCCGTCTGAAAAATATACCTACTTGGTAACTCTTTGGGTATCATGGGTGTTACTGCTACCTAGGAGATCTTGGGTCAAAGAGTCGATCAAGCCGTCTGAAGAATCAACCTGCATGGTCACTCCCCGAATACAAATTACTGTTTCCTAGGTGACCTTGGGTCAA